>SNVD02006294.1:0-241449 GCA_013180625.2 Boswellia sacra
ATGATATTGTTGAGGTAGAAAGGCAAATCAAGGAATCAAGGCTTGATGAAAAGAGCCAAGATGAATTACAACTTCAACAGCAAAAGCTTGAGGAAGTAAATGATTCTTCCCAAGAATTACCAAAGGAATGGAGGTATGCAAAAGCTCACCCTAAAGATCTCATTATTGGTGCACCATCACAAGGTATGAAAACTAGATCTTCTTTTAAGAACTTTTGTAATCATTTTGCTTTTGTCTCTCAATTTGAACCAAAATCTTTTAAAGAAGACGAAAATGACGAAAGTTGGATTTTAGCTATGCAAGAAGAATTGAATCAATTTGAGAGAAATCAAGTTTGGGAATTAGTCCCTAGACCTAAAAATCATTCTATTATAGGTACTAAATGGATTTTTAGAAATAAAATAGATGAAAATGGCACCATTATTAGAAACAAAGCTAGACTTGTTGCTCAAGGATACAATCAAGAAGAAGGTATTGATTATGAGTGAACCTTTTGCACCGGTTGCTAGATTAGAACATTAGAAATGGTTGTGTGCAATTTGCATGTTATTAAAAATTTTACATTATATCAAATGGATTCAAAGTGCATTTTTAAAATGGTTACATTATGGAGGAAGTAATATGTTAAGCAAACCTCTTGGTTTTTCAAATCACATGAATTGTTCCAAACCATTTTTCAAACTCAAAAAGGCACTTTATGGTTTGAAACCAGCACCAAGAGCCATGGTATGATAGATTGAGGCAAATTTCTCATTGATAATGGTTTCCGAATGAAAAGTTTGATACTTCAGACACTCTTTTTGTTTAAAACCAAAAAATGATATTTTTTATTGTTCAATCTAATGTTGATGATATTATATTTGGTGCTACTACTGTCTCTATGTGTGAGGAATTTTCCAAGTGCATGTAACAAGAATTTGAAATGAGCTTAATGGGAGAATTAAATTTCTTCCTTGACTTCAATCAAGCATCCATGGATGGGATCTTCTAAATCAAGCTAAATACACAAGAGATGCTTCTCAAGAAGTTTGGCATGGATAATTCAAGGACATATAACCATACCTATGGGGACATTACCCAAGCTTGACAAAATGAGAAAGGAAAAATGTTGATTTAAACAAAATATCGAGGTCGAATTGGCCTCTCTTTTGTATTTAAACTGCTAGTAGAACCCGTATTATGTTTAGTTGTGTCTTGTGCTAGAAATTTTCATCTTGTCCAAGAGGAATCTCCCTCACCTTTAGGCTGTAAAGAGGATATTTAGATATCTTCTTGGTACCATAAATCTAGGTCTTTGGTATCCTAAGTGTGATAATTTTGATCTAATTAGTTATTTCGATGCGGACTTTGCTGGAAGTCTTCTTGATAGAAGAGCACATAGTGACTCTTTGGCCATTTTCTAGGACATGCATTAGTAGCATGGTTTGTAAGAAACAAAATTCCTGTGCATTATCACCGCGGAGGCCGAGTATATTGGCAGTAGGAAGGTTGTTGCGCACCAAGCTCTTTGGATGAAACCAAATTTTAAAAGATTATGGTGTGTATTTTGATCACATTCCTATCAAATGTGACAATACAAGTGCCATCAACATTTCAAAAAATCCCATACAACACTCTAGGACTAAGCATATAGAGATTAGACATCCTTTTATTAGAGATCATGTGCAAAAAGGTAATATTTCTTTAGAATTTGTTCCCACCGATAAACAATTAGCCGATATGTTTACTAAACCCCTTAGTCAAGATAGATTTTGCATAATTAGAAGAGAATTAGGCATGTTAGATATGTCTTAATTTTGTTTTAATATGATAATCTTTGAATGGTAGCATATGTTAATGGGGAGAATATATTTAGGGGGAGTAGTTAATTTGATTACATCTTTTTGATGATAACAAAAGGGGGAGAAATGGATGGATTGCTTGTATTTATAACAATTGCTCTCTTTTTGTTTATTCTTGATTTCATTTTCATTCTTGATTTTAGATTATATTTTAAAGCAATCAATGCAATCAATGATTTGTCATCATCAAAAAGGGGGAGATTGTTAGCCCTAAGGCTACATGATAATTTTGATGATAACAATACACATTGATTAATTGAGATTTACTAACATGTTTATTTATGTGCAAGAGTAAGATCATTGAAATAATTTTAAAATCAAGAAGAGGCTTATTAAAATGAAGTGTTGAAGCTAAGGAGAAGACTACATGTTAAAGGCACCAAAGTTTTAAGAACAAGGATTGACTCAAGGAATGTGACACATGAGCAATGTTCAATCAATTATCATATATTTCTCTACAGATGTCCAAATGATGTGATTCTTGAGCCTTTGGAAAGCTTACTCATTTTATACATTTCAAATGTTTTAATGAATTCAAATTTCATGTGCAAGGTTGTCCAAATCATCATGCAGTTGAAAAGACAAATGGAAGCAGCTGACATGAGCACCGAATACTCCTTTGGACATATCTTGAGCTAGAAAAATCCAAAATGACTTGATTCTTGTGGCATTAGAAAGATGACTTAATGGGGCCATTTCATATGTTTTGAAGAAATTCAAATTTCAAATGGAAGGCCGACATAATTAACATGCAATTCGGTGGACTGACACAGAGAAGAAAAATCAACTCACATGAGCACCGAATGGTGTTTTAGCCATATCTTAAGATAGAGATATCCAAATTCTTTGAATCTTAATGTTTTGGAAAGCTTATTCAAATATGAAGATCTTTTATGTTTTGATGAAATTCAAATTTCAAACGGAAGACTGACAGAATTATCATTCAAGTTGGTGGACTGACACATGGAGGAAAAATCAAGTCACATGAGCACCGAATGGTGTTTTGGCCATATCTTGATCTACAGATATCCAAATGACTTGATTCTTGATGCGTTGGAAAGCTTATTCAAATGTGCAGATCTTTTATGTTTTACAGATTTTCAAATTTCAAACGGAACATTGACAAAAATGGCAGACAAGATTACGGTTTTTATGGTGGGCAGAAAATTTGGAGATGGTGTCTTCACTTGATTAAGTTCATCTCATTTGCCTATAAAAGGAGCCATTCTCCCATGCATTCAACAAGGGCAAGAGAAGTATTCTATCAAGCAAAAACAAGAGAAATATCAAGTCTAGAGAGCTTTTATATTCTTTATCTACTCTTTGAAGAGAGTTGTACTTTTGTTGTAAAAATTTACTTTGTTCTTGTATTGTGGTGAGAGTGAAATATTTTTGTAAAGGATAAAAGTTATCCTTGAGAGAACTCTTGCCTTGGTGAGGTTGTTCATCAAGAAGAACTCTTGGTGTGGTGTTATCAAGAGTTGAAGGAAGTTGCCTTGGTGAGGTTGTTCATCAAGAAGAACTCTTGGTGTGGTGTTATCAAGAGTTGAAGGAAGTTGCCTTGGTGATGTTGTTCATCAAGAAGAACTCTTGGTGTGGTGTCATCAAGGGTTGAAGGAAAAAGTCTTGGTGAGGTTGTTCATCAAGCAAGTTGTAAAGATTTCTACAACTTAGTGGAAAGCCTAGCTTGTGGAGCTAGGAGCCCGTGGACGGTGGCAAGGTTTGCCGAACCACGTACATCGAGTTTGCACTCTTTCTATCTCTATCCTCTTTACATTTACTTGCACTTGTGATTGTTCTTTATTGCCATTCTCTTGATTGCATTCTATTTTCATCTTCTTCACCTTTGTTCTTAAAGAAAGATTTAAATAATTTTGATCTTTCAAGAAAAGTTTTCTAATTCCGTATTGATTCACCCCTCCTCTTGGGTTGCCATACCTGGGTCAACACAAATATGATTTTTGCCACCCTAAAATTTCAAGTTTTTTTCATTTCCTTTCCAGGACAAAAAGTTGGGTTTGTAGAAGGATGTAGACCATTTGTTGGTGTTGATAGGTGTCAACCTTAAAGGCCCAATGGGTGCTTTCATATATCTGTTGTTGCTATTGATGCCAATAATGGCGTGTATCCTTTAGCTTTAAGAGTTTGTAGGGTTGAGTTTAACGCAACATGGAACTGGTTTCTTGAACATTCAGGTGAACACATAGGAGCTGTTGATGGATTAGGGCTGCCTATGACTTTCATGAGTGATAGGTAAAAAAAAAATTATTTCTTTAAATGAAAAATGGCCATATACATCGAGTAGGTATTATGAAAAACACTTGTATGACAATTTTAAGAGAGGACACATAGAACCAGGTATGCAACAATTATTCTGGATGGCCTGCAAGGTTGCAAATGCCACTGATTTCCACTTTGCCATGGACGAGATCCAAATTGTGGATGACTCTGCATTTGAATATTTGTCAGCCATTCCCTCCACTAGTTGGAGTAAGTATGCTTTTGATGAGAGGGTGTAGTTTGACCATGTAACCGAGAAAATCACAGAGTCATTCAATTTATGGGTCAACCAATACCAAAGTCAAACATATTCGTGTATGATTGAGAATATAAGAACAAAGATCATGAAAAAAAATGCAAAAAAAGTAAGTGGGAAATACCATATAGCTAATATTTACTTTATTTTCATTTTGCTAATTTATATTATTAACATGTGTGCTAATATTTATTTTATTTTTTTTTATTTAATAGGTCATGAATGTCAGAGGTGGCATTCAAATGTAGGATCCAAAATTAGAACAATTATTAGTGATAGAGGGAAATGGGCTATGGTCATGGAAGTTATGTGGTATGGTTCACTGGAGTTCGAAGTTGTAAACAGAGGGAGAGTTCATGTTGTAAGGTTGAATGAAAGTTTTTGCTCATGGGTTGTTTCAAGTTTCAGGAATGCCATGTGCACATGCAATTGCATGTGCAAATGAGCGGAGGGTGGACGTCCATCAGTTTGTGGACAAGATGCTATTAAGAGATCGATAGTTTGCTACATATAATCAACATATCCACCCAATACCAGATCAAAATGAATGGTCAGAGGGGTCTTGCAATAATCTGGAGGCTCCCAAGATCAGATGCAAGGCAGGGAAGCCTAAGAAATTAAGGAGAAGAGCACCTTATTGAGGCCCTCCATCATCAAACAATTTGCACACAATGAAATGCGAAAATTATGGTGGCTTTAATCGTAAAAAAGGAACTCACAAAGCTGTCCCATCCATTAAGAAAAAGAAGGTGATTTTATCCATAAGTTACAAAATTCTAATTTTTAATTTTAATTTCTATTAACAGTTTTTTAAATTGTTTATCTGTGCATAAGGTTCGCACATCATCTCAACACCCTTCATCATCATGTCAACACTCTCCATAATCATCAGCAGCCTCTTTCATCATCACACTGCCCTCTATCATCAAGTCAGCATTCTCCACAAGCATATAAGCAAGCTACAAGAACATCTCTAATAATCCCTACAGAGCATCTCAACAATCTGTAGGATGTTCAGCACCACCGTTATCATAGGAATCAATTGGGTCAAACACAATAAGGAGAGGGAGAGGTATAATATTTAAACATTTATTCAGTTTCTTTATTAACTTATTTAGTTTTTTCATAAACTTATTTAGCTTATTTATAATACAGTAATAAGGTGGTTCTCTAATGAAGGACATCAAAAGAAATGAGTTGGAAGCATATTGTTGGGTATGAAAAACTTAACAACTTTTTGAAGACTTATATTTTGGATCTGATACAGTAGAAGACAATGTATTTGGGAAGCTCCATTTGGTATGATAGGAATTATTTTGCAGGATGTTATTCTAGTTGCTACATATGTTGTAAAGATACTTGATAGGTAGTTACCATAGAGCTGATTGTTTTGTCAAACTTATGAATATTATGCTCTATATGGCATCATTGAAGCCTACATAAGGTATAATATTCCAACAGAAACTGGATCAATGTCTATGCAGTGTTGAATATCACTTTTGATGAATGAAATATACCTGTCACTGTTTTCTTTTCTTTTTTAAATGTTATGCGTTACACATTTAGTGCTTCGAATTGTATCTCATTTTGTTGAAAAACTAATACATTACATGACCTTTACAAGGCATGCAACTAAAAATAGTAGCAACATGTAGACTAGAAACTTCATCATCATGCCAATATTCTTTAGTTGTTCATTCATTTCCTGGATAATTTTACTATTGCTGAGCAATTGCTTCAAATCACATCGCATCTCTTTTATAATAGGGTTGGTTTCATCCATAATATCACCATGACCATGACAACATTCTTCATTCATATTAAATTCATCATTATCAATCTCCCACAATCGATAGAAATTGCATGTACCAAATTTGCATATGAAATATAACTTATATGGGTTCTTTGAAGACTTAGATATCATTACAGTTGCTTTTGCACCACATTTGCATCTTCTATTTTTGAATTTTATTATTTTTCCATTTACCATTTTACTTCCAATATTTGTGCTGCCTTGCTCCCCTGCATTGCTTGAACTTGAGTGCCTCATTAGGAATGCTTCTGGATGGATTCTTTCTGTTGGTGATATGTGTTTGATGTGCATATGAATGAAGGCAAATGTGATTAGTTACAGTTGTGTATTTGGTTGAATATGTTGTAGTTTGAGTTGAATCCAATTGTGAGAATGAAATAGAAGTAGACAAATGTAAATGAATGGATTGTGTGAGATGAATTTGGCTGTGAAATTACAATAATTTATGCTGTAGAATTCAACTTTTTCCATAATCAATGGGTACATAGCAACACTTACTCTCAACGGCTAATTCAATAGATTTTAAAATTTTCAAAAATTTTTAGGGGTAATATCGTATTTCCACGTGCCCAGGTGGCAAATGATAACTCTATATTATTTTTATTTTATTAGGGGTAAAATTGTCATAAGCTGACATTTTTAACTTAACTGATGCACATATATTTTAAAAATGATTGTTGGGCTTATTTTAGTAATTAGATGAAAACTGGATGGAAAAGTGATGACTTTCAATTGAAAACTTAATAGAAGGGATGTATATGATGAATTTTTCATAAGTTAAGGCTACACGGTAATAAAAATGGGTAAAAATTGCTTTTGCGTGAAATTTCATGAAAAGGTGAGAGTAGTTTGTGATAATCTCATATTTTTATACACTACATAATCACATATTGCCTACTGTAGAGAGAAGTTAAGTGTGCTAGTACGTTAGGCATAAATCACACATTTACACAAATTTCATTATCACACATTATCCATGCCTTTCCACACCAACTTTTCACATACATGTAATCCCATTCAATTACCTTATATCTTACAATCATAAATCCAAACCAAATGTCGCTCACATGCACATATAAATGAGCAATACCACACATCTCTTGAGCCATTACAATTTCCAATCTACCATTTCACATCAATGGCCATGTGCTCATGGTCCATTTCACATTCTCATTCACAACACATTTATGGTATTTCAAATCAACATATCACACATACATTCGTAAACACAATAAGCAAATACATCTCATTGTAATAAAGACATCAGTTGTGTCCCCAGAAATAAGTTCTAGCTACTTACTTGATTAGTTTCACAACTTGATCATGACTTCCACCTAGAAATCATGAGGCTTTCTTAAGGGTTGGCAAATATTCAACCACCCAAATGACCTCATTACAATTTAACACTACACACACACATAGTTGGTTGAATAATTGCAGTAAGAAGATACTCATTCTAATCATCACCAAATTTCATGAGACTCAAGTAAACATATATATTGTATCCCACGAATTTTATTGAATTAAAATGAGGCCATATGCCCCTTGAACTCCCTTAATTTTGTCCACACAAAAATTATATCTATAGGTCTTTTAACTGAGCAGCACTATTTTAAAAAATTTTATAAAATTCAATAATAATCAAATCTTTACAAAAATTTCCAGTCAAATAATACACATATCTATAAATCATTTAATTGAAAATCAAATTTTTCTAATGAGATTAGGTCAGTCAAACACAATTTACTATGCTAGCTTTGTTTCGAAAGTTGAAATTTTTAGTTTCACAAACCTAAATTTGAAAAATCATAACAATTCATGTAAGGCTCCAAAAACCCCAAAATTTTTCAGTTCAAAAGAAAACATAATCAAGATCTTACATACCAAAAATCAGAAATTTTTATGAAGATTTAGTCCCTTAATTAAAATTCGTTCACTGTGCTCTATTTCAAAACAAGGAAGGTTTAAATTCGTTCCAACAACTTCAAAAATTCACCATAAATCACACACTTAGAATTTTTGAGTGATTCAAAATTCTATAAAACCCTTGACAAGTTTAGCTCATTAGAAAAAAATTTTAGAGCCAAAAGATAACCCTAGATTTTCTGGGAATTTTCATACCCATACTACCCAATGTAAGGCCCTGCAGAATTCCTCATCCAATCTACTAGAATCATGCATAACCTACTAAAATTTATGATTTTTATCATGTCTCATGATATATATAACATAAACATGCCATTAACCATTATTTAATGTAACATTTCGTCATAGAAATCCATAAATAAGCACTAGAAAGTGAGGAAGAGCATGATTTCTTCCTTGATTCCTTTCTAAAACTCCTTACTCCCTTCAATTTCTTGGCCAGCAAGAGAGAAAAAGTCAGAGTTAGGGTGATAGATAATGGAAGCAAAATGAATGCCTTAGAAGCCTTACCCCACCCCTTATATAACATACACATATGCCACAATTCCAATTTTACTCCACAAGTCTCTAAATTTTTCGATTTTGTCCTTCAACATCACTTCTTTATTAAACTATAAGACTCATGCCCACATTATTATATTCACATAGTAAAGACACATTAAGGTTGGTGCATTTGTAAAATTTGGTGTGTCACAGCTCTCTCTCTTTAAAAGAATTTCGTCCTCGAAATTCAAACCGTTTATTTGAATAGGAGGGACACCTCTCGTTCTCGTTCACATGTTGCCTCCTTAATGGAGTGATTTTTCCATTGCACTTTCACCAAAGGTACCTTTTTCCTTGACAATTCATGTTCCTTGCGGTCTACTATTTGTAATAGCCCTTTTTCGTATGAGGGATCATCTTTTAGTTCCAGCAATTCAAAACTCAACACATAAGGATCAAGGATGTATTTCCTCAATATAGACACATGAAATACATCATTCACACTTGATAATGAAAGTGGCAGTGTAAGCTGATAAGCTGCATTTCTGATCCTCTCCAAGATTTCATATGGGCTAATGTACCTTGGACTCAACTTTCCATTCTTTCCGAATCTCATCACTTCTTTCAGTGAAGCAACCTTGAGGAAAACTTTATCACCCACTTCAAATTCAAGTTCGACTATGATCTGCATAGCTCTTCTGTCTACTTTGAGTCATTTTCATTCTTTCTTTTACCTTTTCAATGACCTCATAGGTTTGTTGAACAATTTCGGGTCCAAGTAATTTTCTCACACCAACCTCATCCCAATAAACCGAAGACCTATATATTCTCCTATATAATGCTTCATAAGGGGTCATTCTCCCAAATTTTGCAAATGCACTAACCTTAATATGTGTATACTATGTGCATATAATAATATCGGCATGAGCCTTATAGTTAGTAAAGAAGTGATGTTGGAGGACGAAATCGAAAAATTTATAGACTTGAGGGGTAAAAAAATTGTGGCACATGTATATGTCATATAAGGGGTGGGGTAAGGCTTCTAGGGCATTCATTTTTGCTTCCATTACACATCACCCCAACGCTCTCTTTTCTCTCTAGCTAGCCAAGAATTTGAAGAGTAAAGGAACCTTTAAAGTGAATTAAGGAAGAAATCATGCTCTTCTTCAACTTCTAGTGCTTAGTCATAGATTTCTATAGGGAAATGTTAGATTAAACAATGGTTAATGGTGTGTTTACGGTATGTATATCATGAGACATGATATAAATCATGAATTTTAATAGGATATGGAATATATTAATGGTTTGGATAATGGTTGTCATGCTTAGAGGATGTTATAGTTTAGAACTCTACAGGTTTGTTCACTAAGCAGTGTTGAATACGAAAATTCCTAGAAATTCTTGGATTGTTTTCTGGCTTTAGAATTTTTATCACATAAACCAGAAATGTTAAGAGTTCATAGAATCTTGAATAATTTAAAAATCTAAAGTATACGATTTATGGTGAATTTTTGAATTTGTTGGAACGAATATGAACCTCCCTTATTTTTAAACAGAGTATGAGAAACATATTTTATTTGAAGAGTTAATCCTTCATGAAAATTTTTAGTTTTTGGCATGCAAAATCTTGATTGTGTTTCTTGTTGAACTAGAAATTTTCATGGGTTTTGGAGTTTTGTATGAATTGATATGATTTTTCAAATTTGTAGTTATGAAACTGAAACTTTTAACTTTCAGAATAGAGCAAGTAAGCTAAATTGTTTTTGACTAACTTAAACTCATTAGAAATTTATGATTTTAGGCGAAATGGCTTTCACATATGTCTAGTTCTAGACTGAAAAGTTTGGTAAATATTTGATTAATGTTGAATTTTATAAAATTTTTCAAAATAGTGCTGCTTAGTTGAAGACTTGTAGACAAAATTGTTGTATGAACAAAATTAAAAGATTTTAAGGGACATATAGCCTCATTTTAATCCAATAAAATTCACGGGATATAATATATGTTTTAACATAAGTCTCATGAAATTTGGTGATGATTGGGATAATTATTTCTTCGCAACAATTATCCAATCAAAAATGTGCATACTATTGAGTTGTTAGTGATGCTATTGGTTGGTTGAAGTGTTGCTAATCCATGAGAGATTTGATGATTTTTTGGTGGAAATCAAAATCAAGAGGCGAAGTTAATCAAGTAGCTAGCTTTTTTGAGGACACAACAGGTTGTTTATTTGTAATGAGATGTGCTCTTTCTATGTGTTTATGAATGTATACGAGTTTAGGTTGGTTAAACCCTTATGAATGTGTGTGGATGGAATGTGAAGGAGATTATGAAAACATGGACCTTCATATGAAATGATTTGTTTGGGATTTATAATTAATTTATGGAAAATGTGGTTATGCACCTTTAGATGCGTATGTGAATTATTAGGTGTGAATATGCATACTTAGATGTGTATGTGAGACACAAAATGACTGAATTTGATTATGTGTATATGACATATGGTGTGGAAACACATGGATAGTCATTGTGTATGTGTAAAGGTGTGATTTATGCCTAATGTACTAGGACACTCGACTTTTTTATGTGATAGCCAATATGTGATTATTTGGTGTGTAAAAATGTGTGTGTTAAGTCATCGATGACGATACGTAATGAGTGACCAGTGGCCATTGAAATGTGTCATTGACGGCGATATGTAACGGATTACATATTTCTTGAATTTGAATTGAGAAATTGTGTCACCGACGTTAATACGTAACGGGTGACTAATGGCCAACAAATATACCACCAACGGCGATACGTAACGGACGGTATGCTCATTAAAATGAATATTGAAAAACACGTCATTGACAATGATATGAATCAGATGGTATGTTTTTAATGGTTCTATACAAAAATCCTACCATGAGTGAATGTATAGTGCCCTTAAGATTTGTGCCCAAATGTGATTTGGTATGTGTAGCAATTATATGTGTTCTTAAACACGTTGAAAATGTATAAAGCAAGACTCTTGTTTGTTGAATGAGATATATGTGTGTTATAAGCAGAGAAAATGGCTAAAGAATAGTGGCCAAGCAAAGGATTGGCACAAGAGCGCCATATGGGGTACGCAGGAGTGCAAGCTCCATGTAAATGTTAAAGCTGAGGCAGAAAGTTGGCATCAGAGCACCTTTCAAATGGCGTAGGAGCGACGAACCTTCAGTCAAATGCGGCCTCAGACAGAAACTTGGCACAGTTGTGCCGACTTCCTTGCACAGAGTAAAATAGTTACTTGTAAATTAAGAAATGAGTTGTATGACATAATATATAATCAATTCTCAACAGATTGTGTTTGTATTTCTTAGATTAGCTACTTACTGAGATTTATGTTCACCCATCTATTGTATGCCTTAGGTGAGCGTTAGATTTTCAGATTTTGGAGGACATTTGGCATATTGACACGAAGTTCCCTTGGCAATCATCGCACAGCTGTAACAATTGCATTTTTTGTGTGTCATTGGCTTATGATTCTTTTTGAATAAAAAAAGTTTATAGTATGAATTCCATGGTTGATAGTATGAAAACTTGGTGTATTTTGGTTGCTAATTCTAATACAAATATGATAATTTCCCCATTTATTATGTATGAATGCTTAAATATTTACATTCTGTATCTTTTAAGGATACGGGGTGTGACAAGTAGCTTGATAACTGTTGTTGTAAGCAAATTCTACCAAAGTCAAATGTTTATCCCATCTACCCCTTAAATCAATAACACAAGTCATAAGCATATCTTCCAGAATGTGAATAGTCCGCTTTGATTGTCCATCCGTTTAAGGATGAAAAGTCGTAATAAAATTTAATTTAGTTCACATGGCTTTATGCAGACTCTTCCAAAACAAGGAGATAAACCTTATATCTTGATCAGACACAATTGATACCGATACCCTGTGAAGTCTGACTATTTCATCCACATAGATCCAAGTATATTTATCCATGGTAAATGTAGTACGCACAAAAAGAAAATGTACGGATTTAGTCAACCAGTTTACAATTATCCAAATGGCAACATATCCGCTTAAAGTTCTAACTAGAGCCACCATAAAATCTAGATTATATGTTCCCATTCTTACTTCGGTATCATTTAACAGCTTTAGTAGCCCAAATGGTCTTTGATGCTCGACCTTGACTTGTTGGGATGTCAAGTATTGCTCCATAACTAGGCTATCTCTCTCTTCATTCCTATCCACCAGTAATTTGCTCGAAGATCACAACACATCTTTGTCTTTCCAAGATGTATCAAAGATGTAGAAGTATGTGCCTCATTTAATATTTCTTGCTTCAATTCATCAATGTTATGTACATACAATCTTCCTCCATAATACAATACCAAATTACTATCCAAAGCAAATTCTGGTCCCCTTCTTGAAGGAATTTCTTCCATTACCTTTTTTAAAAATGCAACCTTACTTTGTTTCCTCTTAATCTTCTCAATAATGGTGGACCGCACAATCAAGGATGCTAAATGTAAATATTCAATCGACTGAATAATCTCAATGGCGAGTTTCTCCAGATCTACTCTTATCTGCTTCTGTGCCATTATCAAGGTAGCCATGTGTCTCGAAGACTTCTGGCTAAGTGCATCCGCTACTACATTACCCTTACCGAGATGGTAGTTAATCAAATAGTCATAATTTTTTACTAATTCTAGTCATTGCCTTTGCTTCATATTCAACTTCTTTTAAGTGAAGAAATACTTGAGACTCTTATGGTCAGTATAGATTTCACACCTTACTCCGTACAAATAATGCCTCCAAATTTTAAGAGCAAACACCACCGCTACTAATTCCAAATCATATTTAGGGTAGTTCTTTTCATAGCTTTTTAACTATTGAGAAGCATAAGTGATGACTTTACCATTCTGCATCAAGACACACCTTGACCCATGTTTATAGGCATCACTGTATATTACAAATCCCTCGTAACCCGAAGGAATAATGAGTACTGAAGCTGTCACTAATTAGTTTTTGTGCCTTTGAAAGCTTTTTTCACATTCATCTAACCATACAAAAGCCATATTCTTCCTTGTCAACTATGTTAACGGCAAGGCTATTCTTAAGAAACCCTCAACAAATCATCTATAGTAGCCTGTCAAACCTAGAAAACGCTGAACTTCGCTCACATTGGTTGACCTTGGCCATTTCCTAATAGCTTCAATCTTAGTTGGATCCACAAATATTCCTTCACTTGAAACTATGTGATCCAAGAAGGAAATTTGATTCAGTCAGAAATCACATTTCTTGAATTTGGCATACAATTGCTTTTCTCTCAATGTTTGAAACACCGCCTTTAAGTGTTTGTTGTGCTCATCTCGGTTCTTGGAATGCACTAAAATGTCATTGATGAACACGATCAGAAACTTATCCAAGAAGTCTCTGAATACATGGTTAATAAAATCCATTAAGGCAGCTGGGACATTAATGAGTCCAAACGACATTACAAGGAACTTATAGTGACCATATCTTGTCCGAAAAGCCGTCTTTGGAATATCTATATTTCTTTATCTTCAATTGATGATACCCAGAACGAAGATCAATCTTTAAAAATGCCCTTGCTTCATGGAGTTGATCAAGCAAATCATCAATCCGATGAAGTGAATACTTATTCTTTACTATCACCCAATTCAACTAGCGATAGTCAATACACAAACCCATAGTTCCGTCATTTTTCTTTTCACAAATAGAACTGGTGATCCCTATGGAGAAACAATAGGACGGATGAACCCCTTATCCAGCAACTCCTGCAGTTGCTATCTTAAGTCCTTCAATTCCGTTGGTGACATTTGATGAAGAGTTTTAGAGATAGGAGTAGTGCCAGATATGAGCTCTATGACAAATTCAATTTCACGGTTGGGAGGGAGTCCAGGAAACTCTTCCAAAGTATATCCACAAATTCCTTAACCACTGGAAGGTCTTGGATGTTCAATCCTCTTTTCTTTGTCTCCACTACACATGCCAAGAAATCCACACATCCCTTTCAAAGGAGTTTCTAAGCTCATGAGGCTGAAACCATCCTTAATATTATTGAGGACAATCTAATCTCGACAAAACTAAATTCTTATTCTATAAGAGGTTGGACAACTACTTCCTTGGGTCCTTTGGTCTTTCTCTTATACATCCACTTATCACATTTTCATACAACTTTAGAGACATATAATACATATCATCACAAATTTGAGGCTAGTACGACAGTTCGGATAATACCATACGCATGCTACCGAATCATTCACGATGACACAAAGTTCAAACCTCCCCTCATTTACTCTAGCACAAAATTTGCACGTGACACTTTATGACTTCCGTAACCTTTAAAAGGTAGACCCCTTGCAATCAATCACTTAGTTAGAGCTTAGAGTCCCCAAGATTTTACGCATGAATATTCACATTCATAACATGTCCCCAATCAACTCCATATGTACAAATTTCATGCCATCACATCTCAAATTCATATGAACAAACTCGCAACGAAGCTTTCCATCCATCACAATATAGTAGTTCAATCAAATATCACAATTGTAGTTACAAAACCACTTAACATAACCTATCTCATAGAACAAATGCAAGTCTATTATGACCACAGAAACAAGTTTAGATTACTTACTAAGTTTTACTGTTGAGGATTTGACATAACACTTGGTTCCCTTGACCGCTTGCAATACGAAGTTACGAAGTCTACAGAATCTTATAAACTAAGTGTGTTAGTACGTTAGGCATGAATCACACCTTTACACACAAAAATTTCATTATCAAACATTATCCATACCTTTCCATACTAACTTTTCACATATACATAATCATATTTAATTACCTTATATCTCACAATCATAAATCCAAACCAAATGTCGTGCACATGCACACATAAATAAGCAATACCACACATCTCATGAGTTACTACAATTTCCAATCGTACCATTTCACATCAATGGCCATGTGTTCATGGTCCATTTAATATTCCAATTCACAACACATTTATGATATTTCAAATACATACATTCGTAAACACAATAAGCAAACACATCTCTTTGTAATTAAAGACATCCTTTGTGTCTTCAGAAATGGGGCATAGCTACTTGATTAGCTTCACAACTTGATCTTGACTTCCACCTAGAAATCATCAAGTTTTCTTTAAGGTTAGCAATATTCAACCACCAAAATGACTTCATTAGCAATTCAATACGACACACACACATAGTTGGTTGAATAATTGTAGTGAGAAGAGATTCATCCCAATCATTACTAAATTTCACGGGACTCAAGTAAACACATATATTGTATCCCATCAATTTTATTGGATTAAAATAAGGTCATATATCCCTTGAATTCCCTTAATTTTTTCTATGAACAGATTTTGTCCACAGGTCTTTCACCTGAGCAGCACAACTTTGAAAAATTTTATAAAATTCAACAATGATCAAATCTTTACAAAACTTTGCCGTCAGATAATACACACATATATAAGTCATCTCATCGAAAATCACATTTTTCTAATGAGTTTAGATCAGTCAAACACAATTTACTTTGCTGATGCTGTTTTGAAAGTTCAAAATTTTTAGTTTCACAAACCCAACTTTGAAAAATCATAACAATTCGTGTAAGGCTCCAAAAACACTGAAATTTTTTTAGTTCAAAAGAAAACACAATCAAGGTCTTGCATACCAAAAATCAGAAATTTTTATGAAGATTTGGTCTCTCAATTAAAATTCATTCACCATGCTTTGTTTCAAAACAGGGGAGGTTCAAATTCGTTCCAAATACTTCAAAAATTTACCATAAATCACACACTTCGAATTTTTGAGCGATTCAAAATTCTATAAAGCCCTTGACAAGTCTAGTTCATTAGGTAAAAATTTCAAAGCTAGAAGATAACTCTAAATTTTTTGGGAATTTTCGTACCCCATACTACCCAGAGTAAGGCCCTGCAGAGTCTGAGTTCAAATCTCATTTCAAAACTCTAAATCCTCATCCAATCTACTAGAATCATGCATAACCTGCTAAAATTTATGGTTTCTATCATGTTTCATGATATACATAACATAAATACACTATTAACCATTGTTTAATCTAACATTTCTTCATAGAAATCCATAAATAAGCACTAGAAGTTGAAGAAGAGCATGATTTCTATCTTGATTCTCTTCTAAAATTCCTTACTCCCTTCAATTTCTTGCCCAGCAAGAGAGAAAAAGAGAGACTTGGGGTAATGGGTAATGGAAGCAAAATGAATGCCCTAGAAGCCTTACCCCACCCCTTATATAACATACACATATGCCACAATTCCAATTTTACCCCTCAAGTCTCTAAATTTTTCGATTTTGTCCTCTAACATCACTTCTTTACTAAACTATAAGGCTCATGTCCACATTATTATATGCACATAATATAGACACATTAAGGTTGGTGCATTTCCAAAATTTGAGGTGCCACATCAAGCTAGCCAATACCTAAGCTACATGACAAAGTACCTTTTGATAGACCTCTTCTTGCCAATCACCCGAATCTGATGTCTGACAAAATACCTGTTGCTGCAAGGGATGCATATGAGATGGGGGGGCTTGCTCTTGCTGCTGTGAAGAAACCATCTTTCTGGGGCTATTTGTATTTATAAAATTTATTATCTGCTTTTCATAAGAACCCAGCTTCTCCTTAAAATGAGGTGAAATATTGCTTTTGGAAACCTGTAAAAATGCTATAACACGCTCCAACATGGTCTTAAAAATTTTCACCTTCTCAAGCTTGTCTGACTTCGGTTGTTGAGGAAGAACATCAAGCTGCAATAAGAGAGAACAGTGGCCTAATAAGGACTATAATTCTATATATAGATATCAGCTTTAGAGATAAGATGATATGATAGTTAATGAGTATGGTTACACCTCAAGTTTCAAGGAAATATTTGAATGCGGCTTTCGACCCACTGCATTTAATTCAGGTACATTCAATTTAGCAGCTATTTTCTGGTACATTTCATTTAATTCAGGTAAATACATCTCCTTCATGGCTTTAATCTGTCAAGTAAAAAAACTATCAAGAAAAGTATTGTTAAATTATTCATAATTCAGCTGTTATTTTCTTCCAAGTATTAGAAGCAAACCTCACCCAAGGGACATAACAAAATACCTTTTGATAGACATCTTCTTGCCAATCACCTGCATCTGCAAGATTTTTCTGACAAAATACCTTTTGCTGCATGGGATGCCTATCAGATAGGGAAGATTGTCCTTGATGCAGCGAAGAAGCTGCAGGCTTCTTTGGCCTATTTGTGTTCATAAAATTTATAATCTGCTTCTCGTACGAACCGAACTTTTCCTTAAAAGAAGGTGAAATTTTATCTTTCGAGACGTGTAAGAATGCTATAATACGCTCCACCATGGTCTTAAAAATTCTCAGCTTCTCAGTGCGCTCTAAAGATGGGTGTTGACGAAGCAAATCATGCTGGCAATAAGAAAGAATAGTTTACATGATAAGAACCAAGAATTCTATAAATAAACATTAAAACCAAGTTGGATAATATTTCAGCCAAAATCTTTCTGTGCGCTGTGTTTGTCATTCTTAAGCAGAAGAGGTGGAAGGGGAAGGTTTGCTTCATTTATGCCAAAAATTCCCCAACAAAAGCAGGCTATACAAATTTGATTAGTGAATGAGACATAATTGCCTATGAGATTAGCTTCTGAGCTAAAAGATCAAATGCTAGTTAATGAGCATGGTCAAAGAGTAAGTATTAAGTTTGAAGGAAATTTACAAAAGGGATTACCTACCTCCAGCAATTTAGCAGTAACTTTCACCAGCATTTCATTTAATTCAAGAGCATACATCTCCTTCAAGGCTTTAATCTGCAAAGGAAAACAATATCAAGACCTCATTGTTAGATTCTTCACTTTTTAAGTGCCATGAGATACAAAAGAATAGTTGCTGTATACAAAGTCTTAAGGATAACGATTAAATATATAAGTAAAATTTGCCGGGAATTCTCTGACAATGGTATATTCATTAATAGTTTTTAACTGGTCATTTCCCCAAGTTTCAGCAATTATAATCATTCCTATTGGACTGTAGCTTTTTCAACCAAAGTTTCTCCCTTACAGACACCAGTGACTGCGCCTCAGATATTTTCTTTTTAAGTATTATAAAATAAATTTCATCCAAGGGACATGATGAAATACCTTTTGATAGACCTCCTCTTGCCAATCACCCCCAATTCCATGTCTCCTCTGGGTCGTGGAACCTAGAAATTAAATAATTACAAAAACCATGTTCATATAAGTTAACTGAAAACTTATAAATTTCAAAGGAAAAAAAAAAAAACTGATAAAACCATGGGTAAGACTCTAGACAAAATTACTTTAGCAAACAATAAAAGTATAATTGCACAAGAGCTGACTTAATATTCAAAGAACACACCAAATAAAAATACATGAAACCAAACATTTCAATAGCATAAGGCAAAATCAGATCATATTAAAGTTTTAACAGCTAAACGCAGCAACAGAATGCATAAAAGAGGAAAACATCAGATATTTCTATAGCTATTTTGTTAAAACCCCTTTTTAAATGTAGGGATGACAAAAAGTCCAGATTTAGATGGGCTATATCTTATAATTGTCAGAATTTTGTGTTAAAATTGAGATGCCAATTATCATAATAATAGATTATCTCTCTTCATTCATGTTAGTGGTGAACAAAGGTAACATATTCTAGTCACTAATATGGGGTGGGTCAAATTACAAGCAAAGATACTATAAAATGCATTATAATACGTAAAATGTTTGTTTGCATAATTACCTGAATTGGGGGGTCTGTTGATGATTTTTGAAAGCAGCTTACGAGCTAACTTTTGTAGATAGTCTGACTGAAAATTGAGACCAAAGCAAAATTTTATTTCCCACAGCACTTCACTTTACCAAAACCAGATTCAACCAACCAAAAAAAAAAGGCCCTATTGGTGCAAATGCCGAGTGGAAAATATATTTTAAAAACCATCTAAAAGTTATCACACTGCAATGTTTTTAATTTGAAAACCAAATAGACATTGGCTTTAACGAAATCTACCATGTCACTAGACGAAGTTCATAAAGAAACAAGAGGAAAAAATTCTTCAATTTCATTTGTTTGCTTTTGTTATTGAAAAATTAGAAAAGTTTCTGACCTCAGTAGCACTTCACCCTTTCTGATCTTTCCTTTTTTTTTTTCTTATCAGCTTATATTTTAAACAATGATAGCATTTGGATCACCTGACATGTTGTATAGGCCAAACCAGTATTTATGAAAAGATTATGAAAACTACAAAAGCCAATAGTCAGGATTACCTGGCTTGTTGCAGCAGCGAATCCCTCGCCCTCAAACCTTGCAGCAGTTCTCTCAATTTGGTATTCTTCCTCTGGGGAGGAGCAAGGAAGATGCCTCTTTGATTCATTAGTTCTACAACAACTAACACATATAAGTCACTGAATCTGCAAGTTTTTCTTCCAAGAAAACCATTAACTGGTATCATAATAAAATTATAATGATTAATCCACTGTATGAATTTCAAAAGAAATTAAGAAGAGCAAACTATTTTTAATAAACTTTATTATTTGAAAGAACCATGGAACTGTTACAACTAATAGTGCATCAGCAGCCACTTAGTGCCACAAAAAACTCCTCGATCTCTGATTACATCAATCCCTGTATCACTAATTCTAGTAGGAGATGGAACCTAAGCCTTAGAAGGATCTTAAATCAGAGGAGCTTCAAAATTTTGCTAATCTGAAGGGGAAAATCGATTTCTTAAATTTAAATGGAACAAATGGAGGACACAAGAACTTGGAAGTTGGATGCAAAAGGAGTTTACACAGTTGAATCTTATTTTGAGCGGTTGCATGGAGAAAGTTATGATGAAGCATTCAAACATTTAATCAGATTTGGAAGGCAAAAGTTTGACATAAAGTTCAAGTCTTTGCTTGGACAATAGTTTTGGGAAGAATCAATAGAGCAAAGTTTGTTCAAAAGATATTTCAGAATCTTTTTCTTTCTGCCTCTTAGTATATTATGTGCCGAAAGGATGAAGAGTCAGTGAATCATCTCTCTTCATTGTCCTTCGGTATCCATATTGTCGAACATATTAGGCACTGAAGCAAAAATTAGGTTGATCAGACCAAGGACATGCTATGTTCTTCAAATGGAAAACATATTTTCTTTCAGAAAATGAATAGGCCAAAATATTATGGAAGGGTGCAGTTTCAGCTTTGTTTTCAGTTATTTGGCAAGAGAAGACCTGTAGAATCTTTGAGCATTCAAGAGGAGATGAAATCAATGTTTTGTGGGACAAAATTTAACTTTTAGCATCCTTATGGGCTTCAGTTACCAAACCATTTCAGGAAACTGTCATTCTTCTCTATCAACCATAATTGGGGAGGAGTTTTAATCTAATATTGTTTTCTTTCTGTCTGTTTTATGAGAACAGATATTACATAATTTTTGCTGTATGCAATTTTTGCTGTATGCAGAGTTATGTGACTCTTAGTAAGGCTTTTGTTTGAACATCTGGCCCACCACTCTTGTACACTCTCATTTTTATTTAATACCAATATTCCCCATCAAAATAATAATAATAAGCGTCTGCAGCTAGAGAGATTGAAGTGACAATCACACCAAAAATGTTGTTGTTCAAAAGCTTCTTGTTCCAAGATTGATAAAACTTATGATTATAACTCTATTCCTCGTCCGCTTGATCCTTCCGCGACAAGTAATAAAATAATAAAATATACAGACATTTGGCCCTTAAATGTTCACTTATAATGCACTCCAAGAGTTCAAGAGCATTGCCATGGGAAAACAATCATGCACATTAAACCATTTTGTGCAGGGTCTGTATCATGCTTCATTACTATCCATAGACAGGATGTTACATTCACATTAACAGAATATAGCAGATAGCAGTTAAATACTACAGTTCGCTCACGAAAAAAAATCCTAAAGGTGTTCTTCCTCTACAAATAGTATACAAGCGGATGCGCAAGCGCACGCGCGGACATACACACACACATGCAGAGAATATGCACTTAAACTGAGGAGAACAGAGGAATTCATGCCATCACCATACCACTTCAAACTGAGGCTAGCTTCAGTTGAGTTAAGCAAATTGATTTTTTTTTTTTTTTGTGCGTTAGAGTTCTCAATATGTTTGTATGAAAAGCAAGCTTCAGTACTGACTGACCAATCTTTATGTCAAAAATTCAGTTATAGGCTTTCCACTATAATTTCAGAAATTATATCAAAAATAATAATAATAATAAATTCTAAATGTGCTATATGACAAAAATAGCTGCAATAGCTAGTAGAGATCCATTTTTTGCAAAGTGTATCACTTTAATACTTGATTTTTGAGTGAACCAAAGAAAAGCATCCTTATAACATCAAATGGGATGATAAGAAGGCATTCTTTCCTCAAATTTCCTTAAAATTTATGAAATAATAGCACTTGAAAGAGGACAGAAATGTGGTAAGTTGCTTACCTCCAAAACATCAAATAAAAAGGGCAGGCTTATATATGATTTTCTCTTCTTCATTACAAGCTAGAATGTGATCAACAGTATGATTATCTTTTACTATAGGATCTTCTTGCCACAACGGTTCTAAATTTATGTAAAAGTTTGATAACACTTATTATATTACCAATCCAAAAGATTTCAAATACAAATGCTCAACATTATGAATCAACAATCCCAAACTGCAGTTCGCCAAGATAGCAGCACATGTACAACTTTGAACTAGTGTATTTGTAGTGGTTTCCAATTGATAGAGTATAGCTAGAAGTTAAAAGAAGACTTACATCTTGTCGATTATTCTTTGACGTGAATCAGGGTGTAATTGAGTTCTCCAATCATCTGGATCCAGACTAGCACGTCCAGATTTGCGAGTGGCCATCAAATACTAAAACCCCCCACCATGGAAAATCGATGAATGAACAAAGCATAAAATCAAAACCATTTTAAGAGAAAATTGCTTTACAATAAACAAATGCCTATAGATACTTTACATTGTATAAGAACTAGAAAGAAACATAGCCCAAAATGCACTTTGATTTTAGAAGACAAAACGTATAAGCAATGCCTCTAATTTCCATCCAAAATATCAAACAGAAAAGTTAATAGATGTAGATTTTATGGCACTGGCAAGGAAACTTGGATTTTTTTTTTAAATAAAAAATAAGGTATAAAGAAAGAAAGAAAGAAAGAAAGAAAAAGACTCGGATTGCTTCTCCCCTCTTAATATAACTAGGAGGTTTTATTCATAATTGTGATGGGTAATCAATACATTTTTAAGTTCACAATTCAACCAATTATTCAATATACTGATCTGAATAATTTAATTATTAACGTTCAAGAGCTATTCACTGTTTTCTGAATAAGATCATCTGGGGGTTTTGTTTTCAAAATTTTCCACAAATAAAAAAAAAACCCCACGTGGTTTCTGTTAAAAAAATGAATGCCCAGATGAATTGTAATGGAAAATAACAGAAAAAGAAACATTTTGAAATAAAGCTTCGTGAAAAAAGATGAAAAAGAAATGAACTTTGGAGTACCTGATCATATTCTGTAGGCGATAGTTTGGTAATTTTCCTTGACTTCTGATTGAGAGAAAGAGGCTGACTGGTCCTTCCCATCCTTGCTTGCTTGTTTTGACAGAAATTGAATTCAAGTGAAAATATACACCACAACTAGTATTTCTTCTTCTTTATTCTTACCGAGGAAGCAATGACTAGTTTTTTAAGGCAAAAGTACATGGATACCCCCGTTGGCTATATTACAGTCAACGCGCCATAGGTTTCAGAAACGATAAAAAACACCCCAAGTCTCATCACTGGGAATTCATAGTTCATGTGGAAGTTCAATAATAATTCTGGTATTGCCAATCTAAAAGACAAGAAAAGGGAAAAGCTGCAAAAATTTTCAGGCTGCCAAAACTAGTGCACTATTAATATTCAACATTAAGGATCAACAATCCCAAACTGTAGTTCCCCAATATAGTGGCAGATATGCACTCTAAACTAGACTAGCATCTGTCGTTGTTCTAAATCGACTGATTATAGCTGGCAGGTTGAAGAATCAGAGACTTGCATCTTGTTGACAATTCTTGTACGTGAACCACGGTACAATAGAGTTCCCCAATCACCCGCATCCAAGCCGGCTTCTCCGGCTGCACAAGTAGCCGTCAGATACTAGCCGTAAATGAAGAAAAATAAAATCATTTTAGAGGTTCTCCACTTAACAGCAAGTTACTCTACAAAACACATATTTAACATTACAGGGAAAGAAATTAAACCCAACATAGCCAAAACGTACTTCGAATTCCATCAACCAAAAAAGTAAACTAATAGCACAACCTTTCAAAAACAAAAATGGGCAAGCAAGGCCATGGATTGGCTTGGTCTAAAATCAATATAACCTTGAATCTCCAGTCATAATTGTGATGAGTAATGAATAATGCTGTTAAGCAGAGAATTTCAATCAAATATTTCAACATTGACATAGATAATATAATTATAATTATTAACATTCAAGAACTGTTTACTGTTTCTTACACAAGCTCATCTGGGTTTTGTTTGTCAACATTCAACAAATTGTCCACAAATACAATCATTTTCAAACAGAAAAACGACATGCTTCCAAAAAAAACGTAACTTCAAGCTTGCTAGTACCCATAAACAGAAAAATATGAAACAGCGGCATAAACAAATGAATACCCAGATGAAAAAATAATAGTAGAAGTGAAGTTTTGGTGTGGCTGATCATAGTTAGTATGCGAAAGTTTGGTTATTTTCTTGGATTTTTGACAGAGAGAAAGAGGCTCTCTGGCTATTCCCGCTCTTGAGAAAAAGAATATGATATGATTAGATAGATAATTACGTTTCCATCACACAGGATGATAGGATTGTGTTCGTGCTTGCTCTTCATTATGCTTTTGTCTTATAGGGCCAACATTTCCCTCAACAGAAGCTTTCTAATCTTGTCACATTTTACTCTCTCGAAATTATTTATTTTATTCTACTTAGCCAGTGACAGTCAGATGCATTACTAGTTTTGTTTAGTTTGTATCATACATTTGTTTCTTGAATTTAACGCTGTTTGAAAGCGTAAAATAATATACTGTCAGATTCTGAAGTGTTAAGTTATTCAATCTCTATGGAATTTCGTTAAATAGTTATTGCCTCAATAAAAAATTTAATGATAGACGCAAATATATACCTTTTAATCTTAGTGTTAATAGAATCAAATGCAGTCTTTTTTTTTATTTATAAATCTCAACCATTGAATTTAAGAATGGATTTAAAAAAAAAAAAAAACTTGTAAATTATAGTGAATATGATGAACCAAATTTTGAGACTGAAATCATATGATATATTGAAAAGGACATTTTTAGAACTATATAACGAATGTATATTTTAAAATATATATTTTGGTAACATGGGGTTTACAAAGAGTTCTGTTGGGATTTAAATAACAACACTCATGTTTGAAATCTCCAATGATTTATGGATACAACTAGAGCTTCCCAAGGCCCTCAACATTTTCCACGAGATTTCCAGGATCAAACTCTTTTGACTTTGTTGAGGAAGAAAACATTCAACCTGGCAAATAACCAAGATAAGACATAAAAAGAAGAATGTGTCAGTGGAAGCAAGTGAAAATATAATTGCAGGAGAAATGTGATACGGAAACATGATATAATACTAAACAACCCTACCTTTGTTCCACAAAATATGCCAAGATTTGTGAACCATTAAATGAACACAATTTTAACAGTTGGGACTACACCTAAAATATATCATCTAAAAGATAGATTAACTATTCATATCTATGTTTTAGGAAGTTATTGTGTCCGGCAACCCCTGTCCTTGTTGAAACAATATCAATGCTTTAATCCATGTTGTAAAACATAGATATTATATCTCTCCATTAAAGTAGTATAATAATCCAAGTTCATGCATTTGTTTTGGAATGTGAATAAAGGTAACCTATTCAACTTGCCAAAGACATAATGGTGTATGCTAAATTGCAAGTGACCTCCTATAAAGCATCATGCAAAATTTTCTTTCGTGTCTCCTTACCTGAATTGGGCAGACTGTTGCTAGCACCAGCATTTGATAGGAAAGGATAAGGCATGCTATGCTGAGACCTGGCTTCCACTGAAAGCATCTTGAGAGATATTTTCCTTAGATAATCCGACTGAAATTTGAGATGAAAGCAAAATTTTACAACTCCAACCAAACCAGAAAAATGAAGGCTCTACTGGTGCAAATGCACTGGAAAATAATTTTAATTTGAAACTTCAGTTCTTAATTTGTAATTTAAATAGATCTTAATTTTTGTGAAATCTAAAGAGACCAAAGTTTTAAGATTAATTCCATCTTTCTTTTCAACTTGATGTCCGAATATTATTATTAAATTAAATGTATTTGTGCTATAAAAACCAGAAATATCTTAAACCAAACAAACGAGAAATATCTTAAAACAAACATTATAATGCTACGAGGTTAGATACTTAAAAATATCATGTTTCTTTCAATTTTACAAGCCAGGAACACTTGCTTTTTCTTTTTCTTTTTTTCTTTTTTTTTAATAGGAAACAAACTAGATCACAAAAAGGAATGGGATTGTACAAGAGTATGGACCAGATGTCCACTAGAAGAACAGATCCTCCATGAGAAAGGGGAAATAACTAATCAATAAAGGTACTGCTAGAAATCTTAAATCTCTGTGCGCAACAAAAGGGATTGTATATTTTCTATCCTGATGAAGCAGAGCAGAAAAAAATAAAAATAAACTCAGATTAATACTCTTTCCCAGTTATAGTAGATAAAAAAGAAGGACCTATCTTGAAAGGGTTTCGTAACCAAAGCCCATAAGGATGCTAAAGGTCAAATTTTATCCCACAAAACATTGATATCTTCTCGTCTTGATCTACAAAGATTCTACAAGCCAGGAATACCAAGACCAAATTGTCTAATTGTTAATGCTATTTCAAAATTTTCAATACCGATCATTACAATGTGGATGCTTTGCAATTAAATAGTTATAATATATATGTAGGATAAAGCTTTCAAATCAAAGAATGAAGCCCCTTTTAAAGTTTCAATATAGTTAAGCCAACAATTTAAATTTCTGAATCAATAAAAAACTCTGAGATAATTGTTAAGTTAGACAAACAAACAATACAAAACAATCTTAATCATTTTACACAAAGGACAAAAAGTCCCATTCCTGTAAAGGGAAAACATCAGGTCATTGTAGTATAGTGGTGAGCATTCCCTCCTGTCACGCGGGTGACCTAGGTTCAATCCCCGGCAACGGCAATTTTTTCATGCATGTAACATGTCAATT
This sequence comes from Boswellia sacra, assembly GCA_013180625.2. Classification (NCBI taxonomy): domain Eukaryota; kingdom Viridiplantae; phylum Streptophyta; class Magnoliopsida; order Sapindales; family Burseraceae; genus Boswellia; species Boswellia sacra. Next base: position 26,996 of record SNVD02006294.1, read on the forward strand.
GGTTTATGCTTTTTTTTTTCCCTTATTATCTATATATTGGAAAACAAAAGAACTTTTCTTATTAGCTTATACATTAGGAAACAAAAGCATTTGCATCATGCATGTGACGTGTTAATTGGTTTACGTCAATTGATTAAACCAGTATAGAATTTACCTGACATGTTGCAGCATTATACACCCTTTCCTCACACCTTCTGGCAACTTTCTCAAGTTCATATAATCCCTCTGGGCCAGAGAAAGGAAGATGCCTCTTTAATGTATCCAATCTATGCAAAATAACATAAATGAGTTCCTGACTATGCCAGATGTACTTACAAAGAGAACCACTAACTGGTAAACCAAAACAAAATTGTAATAATCAATCCACCCAATGAAATTCAAAAGAAAAGAAGTGAAAACCATCCATGATAAACTTTATAATCCAAAAGAATCATGGAACATTGATACAACTAACAATATGTCTATGGCTGGAAAGCACCAAATCAGACTGTCACACCTAGAATGTTGTCGTTCATAAACTCATCGATTGTTACTTTGGCCTTAAATGTTCAACTCATGATGAACTTGAAGAGTTCAAGTACATTGCAATGGGAAAAAAAAATGCAGATGAAACCATTTTGCGCCTAAAGTTCAACAACAAATTACATTGCCAATCCAAAAGACCTGAAAAGAGAAGAGGCTGCCAAAAGTAGTGCATTTGAAATGGGAATGTTCAAAATTACCAATAGACAATCCAAACCATAGTTCCCGAAGACCGTGGCATATGTAAAACTCTGAACAAGTAAATATGCAGTGGTTTTCAAGTGACAGATCATAGGTGGCAGGTAAACAAGCAGACACTTACATCTTGTTGGTAATTCTTTGACGCGAACCAGATGGCAAGTGAATTCTCCAATCATTTAAATCCAGATTGGCATCTCTGGCTCTATGATTAGCCCTCAAATACTAAACCTCCCACACAGGAAAACAGACAAACAAACAAAAGAAAGTTCACTTTAACAGCAGATCACTTTAGAATAAATAAATATTAAATGATACATCAAAGTGTAAGAAATTTCACCAAATGTGGGCCAAAAAAAAAAAAGAGTAAAGTAACGGACACAACCTTCCCAAAAGCAAATATAGTTAAGCAAGGCCATAAGGGGGTAGGCCTCATGTCCATCCAAAATATAGAACATATTACTGCACAGATGGTATTGCAATTTACAAGATAACTCAGAAAAAAGAAAAAAGAAATAAAAAATAAAAACTTTCTACAATTATCTGGCTTATTCTGCCCTGTCAACATAACTTGAAATTTTGGGCGATAATTGTTAAGACTAATCAATACTATGTCAAGTTCACAATTTCAATCAATAATCCAATATTATTATATAAACTACATGATAATTAATTAAAATTCAGTAACCATTCATTCCTTGCCTCATAAGCTCATCGGGGTCTGTTCATCAACAAATTGTCCACAATCCGGAAGAAAGAGAAAGGGAAACGACATGGGTTCTGTTTGTTTTCATAGGAAAATTCCACTTTTTTCCTGGGAAAAAATCTAAACTTCGAGCTAGCCAATACCCATAAACAAAACAAGAAAAAGCACAAAACACCCACATAAACAACCCAAGACCCAGATCAAAAACACCCATAACAACTCAAAATAAACGCTTGAAAAAAGAAAGTGAGATTGAGCACCAGACCAGATCATAGTTTGCAGGCGAGAGTTTGGTAATTTTCTTTGACTTCTCACCGGGAGAAAGCGGCTTTCTGGCAAATCCCATCCTTGTTCGCTTTGTTTTGAGGCTCTTTTTGATCAATTAAAAGCTAAGCTGAAGAGAAGGTCAAGCACGAAATCGGATTAGTGTTTCTTAGAGAGCAAGAGAAGCATCTCTTGCCTTCTGTTTTATATGCTTGTCCTTTTATGTGTACATTACGGGAGGGTATTTTTGATTTAAAATTTTGAAGTACTTTTATCACATAAATTTTATTTTGAGCCATGTTGTTACCAAATTTAAGGTAGAGATTTAAAATAAAAAAATTATTGAATATGCTAACTTTTTCATAATTTTAATCAAATTATTTGATTATTAAAAATTAAAATTATAAATTTATATCGTCTTAAAAAATTTATATTAAAAGATTATTTATAAATGAATTGTATTATCATTTCAAAGAAGTCAAAATGGCGCAAAATGTCTATTTGGGTGCCAATGCTTAGCTTAGGACAACGAACAACGAACACGAACTTGCGTCAGCGAATGTTGACGTGGCGTTTTCTAATTAGTTGAATGTGTGACACGTTCGAGGCTGTAATCTGAACCCTTCTTGTACAAGTAATGCTCCCCACTTAAGCGGGTGTAGGTACAAAGTATTGATGACGTGGCAAATTTTCATTGGTTGCATTATTTTATTGTTTACGCTATTCTATTTAGTTAATATTTTTGTTTTATTGACGTTGAAAATCTTATTCATGAGTTGGTTTGTTTAATTATACGGATAATTAATGGCGTCATGATAATTTATAACCAACAAATTTATTTAAGGGTTTAAATTTTGATGATACAAATATTTCTTTATATGAAATTATTAAATTATTAAACAAAATAAAATTTAATTTCATATTATAGTCATTTTTTGTCATTGGGATAATTTTGATTTATATATAATTAATACGAATTGAATGTATTAATTACGTATCAACAAGTTTTTTAAATAATTTGTGTTAATGAGTTAATCTTTTGAATGTGTCAATGGCTCGCATAGATTATATCTTATTTATTAAATTATAGGGTCCCTTGTTCAATTATAATTATGTGGTATTTGTGCTTTACTTTCATAAAAATAATTAAATAAATTATATTTGTATTTGTGTTGACAAAAATTTTGATTAATTCGTATTTTTTATATGACTCAATGGGATTTATTAATCCAATTTGTTTCCTTCATATTATTTTTTTTTATGGTTTATATAGTATTGTATGAATATTCATCATTTTTTACTCAATTAACTTATAGAATTATTTTTTCCATCTCTTGTTATTAATTTTTAGTTGACCAAGTCTCGTGGTACCAAAATCTTGGTTCCAAAATTCATAAAAATTTCATAGTATTTAAAAAAATGTAAAAATTATAATTAAAAAAACCCATAGCACAGCAAAGTAAATCGTATTGTTCACTACTATAGTTAATGATCACTGTTGCTGACAGCTCTTTTGGATGACCAAAATTGGTCAATAATGATCAATATTGGATAAAAAAAATTAATTATTACAAATAATGGAAATAATTATAACTCACTACAATCAATCATTGATGTGATTAGACTATCCACATCTAGCATGGATTGGCTCCTTCCCATCAAATATAACCATCATTCTCCAAGATTAGTTACTGGGAATAGCTTTTCAACGTATATTTGTTTAAAGGGTAATTCTAATTTATCATTGAGGTTAGGCCTAAAAATAATTAAAGACCTCAATTTTTTGAAATCTAAGATTAGCTTTTAAAGTTACTGTATCACTGTTAGATTTAACGAAAAATATATTAAACCGTTAGATTTAATGAAAAATACTACTGTTTATTAGCGTTAAGTTACTATTTAATATATTTTCCGTTAAATCTAACGGTGATACAGTAACCTTATGGGGCAATCTTAGATTTCAGAAAAATGAGGTCCTCAGTTGTTTTTTGGCCTAATCTCAGAGAGCAAATTGGAATTATCCCTTTTTTAAAAAATTGATATTTAAAAATATCAAAATTATCATTCTAAAAAAACATAAAACAAAAAGTACACTTAAATATTAAATTTTGACATAATTTTTTACCGTAGATTAAATTATAACTGATCATTCATGAAAAAAGAAAGTTTGTGTGATATATCGAAAAGCCAAAACGAAATAAAATAAATTAAGGTCTTTAAAATTATGATAGAATTTGTATAGAGAGGTTTTTTTTCTTTTTCCTAAAAATTAAATTCAAATAAATTTAAATTGTCTATATAATGAAGGGTTCTAGATGAAATCTATGCATTGTTCATAAAATAATAATAAAATAAAAGAATAAAAAATTTAAAGGTAAACATTAGTGTTACTGTGTTGGGCACTTGTCCAACTTGCCCCGATTAAAATAATTAATTTATCACCTAATCACTTTTAGGAAAAAAAAAATCTTTATTCTCCTTTGTTTCAGTTTTTAATTATCATTATTATTTGAATATTGCACTATACAAAACTTTTACAACTTTCAAATTAGTCTTTTAGATTCGTTCGTTTTCTAATAATTTTTATGTTTTTATTTTCAAAACATGTTTTTGGAATGGAAAAAGTGTTATAAAATAAGCAAAAAAAATCTCCTCAAAGATTTTCAAGATAGAAAAGAAAAGAAAACAGGAAGCTTCGGTGATCAGCTCCTGGAAATTAATAAAGAGAAAAAAAATCAAAAAAGAAAATAAAAGATAAACAGAATTATTAGGCACGTACCCACCTGATTAAAATACTTTATCCCTTAATATCTAATTAATTAATTGCTTTACTTTTCTACAAATCACTTTAAAAATATTAAAAAATTAAAAAAAGAAAAAGATATTATTCTACACAGTTATCGGGAAATTGACCTGACCTGATCTCCTAAGATTTAAGTAAAATTACAGTTGGCTCCCTTTAGATTTGAAAACTACACCTAAATCCCTTGAGATTTGAGAAAAATCCAATTTCAAAATTAAAAGTTAAATCTTTTCTATAAGGACAAATATTTGTACCTGATTTGTACTTACTATAATTATAATTGTTTAGTAACGTTCGCAAAATTCCAAAGAATAAATCTTAATTTTTTCTTGTTTTAATCCCATAAAAACTATAAAAAAATAAGAATAAATTTCGCATAAATAAAAAAAAGCGAAATTAAAGATATAAACACATTCATTCATTCATGCAACAAAAATCATCTGAATTTTCCCGAGAAACAAACACGATCTCTTATGTACAAACAGAATGCAAATCCTGAAACTCGGAGAAAGACGTCTATAGAGAAAGAGATGAGAAGATGATGATGATGATGATCAAGAAACTGCAACTCCATGATGATGATCAGGACGAGTATTGATTTGACAGAACCTGGAAGGTTTTGGCTGGAAATTCCTTCGCCTCTGGAGATCATGGCTGGAAGGTTTGATGATCTGCATTAGAAACGCCTTTACAAGATTGGTTTTTGACGCCACCCAGATAGTCTTGGAGTCCACGCCGTTGATGTGGGCATTAGCAGAGGAGGAGGAGGAAGTTTTGGAGGGGAGTTTGCGGGAGGCACGGTGGAGGCTGCAGCGGAAGGAGCCAGGGTGGGTGGTGGGAGAGCAGAGACAAGTCCTGCTGCTGGTTGAGTTCTTGGTGGTGGTGGCCATGGATGGTTGGATTGGAGGATGAGTGAAAATGGAATGAAAGTTGGCTTGTATTGGGTTGGATAGTTTGTGAAGTAAACTACTCTCCGGTTGTTGTGTTGAGCTGAAACTCCTCAGTTACTTGTGGAAAAAGTGGATATGTTTGTCTAGTTTTTATTAATTCTTTACACTGGATAGGGTTGGTTTTGGGTTTATTTTATTTTAAGACTCTCTTTGTTTATTTGGATTAATAATTTTGATTTTTTTTAAATTATTCTCTTTATTTGATGGTTTTATCTTACGTTAAAAAGGTTTGCATTAAAATTATTTGTATGTACTAGGGTGTTAAATATTTTCCCTGCTTTGTTAATTTCATATAATTATATATCTTTATATCATATAATATTATTATTATTATTATTTTGGCCTGAGTTACATGGTTTTGCATTTTAGCTTTTAAAGGGGCCTCAAATTAATAAAAATAAGATAATAATATTATTTTTACAAAGTTTATATATAAAATATCGTATCAAGTGAATAAAAAATATAAACTCCACGTATAAAACTTTATAAATATAACATTATTCATAAAAACAATTCTCACATATAATTCAATATTGGCCTTCTCTTAAAGATGACGTGAGATTATGAACTAAAGCTCATTCTCATTTCAATATTTTGATCCTTTTATACTATGTTTATAAGATATTACACTATAATCTTTAGAAAAATTAAAAAAGAAAATAATTAGAATATAGGTACTCTTTTTTTTTTTTTAACCGAGGTGTCCGGACCAGCTTACGTGTCACGACTAATCCTCGGAGGAGACTAGCGCAACCACAACCCATTGTCACGGTCTCACACTTAAGTCATGGAGAAGGCCATTGTGGAGACTCGAACCTAGGACTTCACCATTGGTGCTGTACCAACTCTATCCTGGCTCGCTTCACCACTTGAACCAACCCATTGTAGGTGAATATAGGTACTTGTTTTCAACAATAATTTTTCTTCTTTTAAATGAACCCTGTATTTGATATCTTCGCAACTATACAACAGTTTGAACATGAAAATATAATATGGAAGTTTTTTAAGGAAAGATTTATCTTTCAAAACGTGTTACACTCTGCTAATCTTTCCAATCCACAGAAAACCTGTACTGACCAATTCCCAACTCATGTGAATCCACTTGGAAATTAAAAAGGAAAAATCATCCAACCAGAAAGTTGAGTCGCTACTTATTATGATATAATATAAGTACAGAGAAAAGGGCTTAAATCTGCAAGAAAGTGGATATGGAAAAAAAAAAAAAAGGTAATTCAGAAAATTTATCAGGTAACTTTTGTTGGTCGGTTAGCATCTAACTCTTTGTCATACACAGAAAAGGCTGAACCAGTGCACTGTACTCTGAGCTCAAAGCAAACTAGACGTCGAGAGCATGACACATGGGAGGTCCATTTGGGCACGTACTGGATTAGATTATGACTCAACCACTGACCCTTCACCAAACCCTAGAAAACAGACACTAACTGGCAATGGGTAATTGCCCCATTCCTCCACTCATGGTAAAATTTTAATGCTCCCTCCAAGTCCAATATATTTTAAATCATCATAATAAAACTTTCTTAACAGAGACAACAAATTAATAGGAGATCTTGACGCTAGATCAAAATGATATTTTGTCTTACATTTCTGATATAATTCTTACATTTCTTATATAATATATTGATTTGTGATTTATAAGAGAATGTATCACTTCTTTCTCCAACAAGAATTATTTTCAAGGTAAAATCGTACGGATTTGACCTAAAACCGAAAAAACCTAGTGAGGACCCAAGAAAAATAAAGACTTCAGTGATATTAACAATAGGGGGCTCAGTGGTCGTTTTCGAAACTTGTGGTTTATTTTATACAAAACAATTGAGGGTTGAATTTAGTTACCCACTAGCAACTAGCAAGTAAAAAAAAAAAATAAATACTCCTCTCTCACTTCCTGATTCTCACTACTTTTCTTCTTTTTCTAGCTTTAAGAAGATAAAACAAAACCAGGTGCGACTAGAAGTATCTGCGTTGAAGGGCTGCTAGATTTTGGTAGATTCTGAAGTTTTCTACTCTTTTAAGCACACAGAATTTCAATTACACAGGCAATATTTTGCTGATTGTTTATTCGATCAGCCCATAGATCTTAGTAGAGTTTCTTTGACAAAACTTGCTAGGTTGTGTTGTAACGTTTAACCTTTTCTGGGGTGTGTTGCAATTAATATAATATTACCTTATAGTAAGGTTGCAGCACATAGCATTGCCAATGTTTTCACTAATTATATTATGAGACTCATTAAATCTATTTCAACACATTCTAAACTCTAATTAATTTATTGGTAATACAGCAGAAATTGATCCTGTTAGTCCTCAAAATCAAAAGGCACATAAAAAATAAATTTAAACTTACCTAGAAGTAAAAATGTAGCTCAAAGTTCAAATCTCAACTTAGAGAAGGATTGATATGGAATCTTTTGTGTCTTGTCTTTCAATTTTGATGTATGACTTACATTTGTCCTCATTTCAATAGTTTCCTAGTGGTGGTTGGGCCCAAAACGAAATGGGACCTTTGAAAGCAAATGCTTCTCCACCTAGCATGTATAATAGCTACCCTTTTGTACAACTTGTAACATCAACAAGGAAAGTGATATTGTAGAAGATTATAGAGCAAAAGCAAGGGTAAAATGTCATCAATTTTTGTTTTTAAATTGTTTCACTTGTAAAAAAACTATTTGAAGAATTTAATCTTCAAGGTCATATTGTGAGTATAATAATGATTTTATTAGATTTTTTTTATAGAATTAAGATTTTCTCTTCTTAGCTTTTTAACATTTTGTGAGATGTGAATTTTAATATTTATTTGTGATTAATATTTATTTCATCTTTTCACCTCTCAAGAGATATGTATAAATCCAAGATCTATTAGATTTTTAAGATGGTGATTATCTTATTGTTGAGCATCCAACAACAACCATGCCAAAAGATTTCTATAGAGATTTTTACACACACACACACACACACACACACAATACTCTTCCAAAAGTCAATTTTGAACATTTTACCTCACCTATAACTCTGAACCTCACTGCATACCTTTCTCCTCTTCTAAAAGATCTTGAGCAGAGGTTGTAGTTACGAACTCACACTTTGGTATGCTTCCGGTGCCGCCTCTCTCTTGCATAAAGAACCCAGAAGATCAAAGAAAGCATAACTGCAGCTGAAACCATGACCAACCCAACAAATATCCATTTGCTGTAACGTTTGAGGCCTGGACAATGATGCTTAACGATGCCAAGAAATGTTTGTCTAACAAAAGTACAATTTTCCAAATCAATAAGAAATGGACCATAGAGATACAATGCATAGCTGACATTGACAGTAGAAATCATTTGGTCATAGAAATCTGGGGTCAATCTGCCAACGGTAGTGCAATTGCCACTTAATGAAACTTGGCAGATGTACTTACTCCACTCCTGCATGAAACAAAATAATAATTAAGGTTGCTTAAACTTCCCTAATTCAAGGGAGTAGAATATTCATGTCATGTGTTAAACACGGTTTTTAGCTTACCTGAGCTGCATTGGTGAAGTTCACTTCATTGTTCGCGCATTGCGGGTTACTCTTGTCAGAGTTGAATGGATTGCAGAGTACAGGCACCAAAGGACCAGATTGATTGTAGTAAGCAGGTCCGGCGGTTGGTGGAATGTTTCTGTTAGACACATTTGTGATGAAAGTATTAACAACCTCAACTAAGTGGGAGGTAGCATCTTTGGTTTCAGAAAAGGCCTCCTGGGCGGTGGCATTGTCCAAACAGGGGAGAATATCATCCAATGCGGTATGAGCTGTAGGGTTTTGGACCCATTGATCCATTGCAACGCAGGAGTCAGCCACCATACTGCAAAGTGGAAATAACATGTTAGGTATAAATACTATCTTCATGTAACAATGTGGAATGTTGCATCAGATCACTTATATGCTCCAAGGATTAGATGATACATGGTTTGAATTTGTACATCTAAGGCCGTGACAATTTCGTTTTTCCATTTTAATCAACTAGTGACTCGAAAGCTTGCTAGTTGATCAACAACCAAGAAAAATAAGGAAGTTGTGGGCAGAGCTGTTTGCCAAATATGCTACAATCTAGACACTTTACCACACAATCAACTAGAAAATAACAAAAATAAATCTTAAAGAAAATAGAAAAAACTATTAAATAGGAAAATCCCTGAAAAGAAAAAATTTAGAACCAATGATGTATTTTACGTAACTTGTTATTCAAGAATTATTAAGTATGACTGGCAAGACCCTTTGAAATTGGATAAAAAGATGACCATCCTCTGTCATTTCTCAAGTGTGATAGTATAGATTACTATAATTTACTAAGAGGTCCCTTTTATTTGGTAGGTTGGTTAAACCAGTAAAAACACTAATGTAGTGAAAGTCAAGGGAAAAAAAGAATAAGCAAGAACTATTTACTTACAGAAACCAATTGTATACTGCTTTAGGAAACCACTGCACATGCAGGATATTGATGTAGTTATGCAAATAAGAGGTGCTTGATCTATGGTTAATTTAATGTGAAAACTTTATCATCCAAGTATCTGAAAAACATGTAATGGTTGCAGAATACTAGGTTTTATGAAGAAGTACGCAGAACAATATAATTTTAAGCAACTAAGGCTTTTTAGATTCAGCTTAGTTAGGGGACTCACTTGTGGAGAATGAGAAATATGCCACACAAAATGAATGTGCCTGTGATAAGGATCCACCCCAAAGTTACCAACCTGCAATTGCAATAGGTGTAATTAACTAAATGATTGGAAAAGCTGCTAAGAAGGTAATTTATATATATATACACACACACACACACACAAAAATTCAGCAGCTACTCACAAATACACAAGAACTTGCATGCCGATAATTGAAAGTACTGCAGTGAAAAATTACAACATATTGTCAGTATATAAGGTTAAAAACATCTGGAGTTGAGATTACTTGGAACTCAGCATCTAGTTGAGATTATTAAAATGCTTACAGAAACCAAGAAAAGCCAAGACGAGCATTACAGACGCAATTATGATAAGAGATTTTCTTCTGCAAGGAACAGCAATGAACTTGGTGATCAAAATAACCCCTATATAGATATGGCCTAAAAAGAAAATTAGAAAAAAAATGAAGTCCTGTATGAGAGCATAATGAAAGCATGAACTCACACGGCATCTAATAATTGTTGTATGTCATTTGAATTTTTTTGGGTCTCCTCTTCAAGCTTGCTAGCCGAAGCATTAATTTTCTTATCAACCCTGTCAATGTTTTCCTGGACACTAGCAGGCAGCTGGAAACTTTGATCCACCTTAACTGACTTTGCTGCTGTTAGAGACTCTGATACAAATGTAAGATTATTAACAGCAATTTCTGCTTGTTTCACAACATATTCCAATGTGCCTGTTGTGCTACCATGGAACTTTCCTTGTCCAATGTACAGGACAATGCATCCAGTGCTGAAACCATCAAATAAATTATAAACAGAATCATCAAGAGCTTGTTGAAGTATCAATTCAAAGCATGCATAAAGGTATATGCACTTTCTTGCACAGAATAAAAGAATGAGGGAGGATTTACATTGCGGCAATGGTGACAAGTATGAGAAAGATAAGGGATAGTGCATAAGCTGTTCGAGAGTAGCCATAACGGCGCCGCTTGCAGCAGCAATGATACAGACTGATGAGCAACAAGCAAAAGCCAAATCCAACAAACCATATAGCAGCAATGAGAAGCAGAGGAGCAGCAGTGAACCCAACTGACTGCATTTGAAACCAAGAAAGTTACAGCATACCCATATAACCAAGTTATACGTAAGTTCGATTTATGAGTTATAGATATTCCAAAGAACAATAAGAGAATCAATTCATGATTCTAGAAAAGAAATTTTAAATCTAGCAGCCAACAATATAAATGGACAACAAATTGAAGAATTAATCATAAAGCTATAGAATAGGCAATAAAGCAGGAAATTAAAAGAGAAACTTACAGAGAAATAGTGCCGTTCACTAATATTCCATCCACCTTCGTAATATTTATAATGGTCAAGAGGGTCCTTCCTGTGTGTTCTGTTTGCAGCCAATATCAAAGATGAGTTCTTCTCAACAAATTCAACATGGTTCCCTTCAAGAACAGACCGCCTCATCCCCCATGAAACCACACTGTACTCAACTCCATTGACGGTTCCTATAAAGAATAAAAAACATTGGTAAAAAATTAACTAAAGTTGCAACAAGGTGGTCATGAAAGTCACAGAAACCAGTTCTTCATCTAATATATATATATATATATATATATATATATGGGAACAGTGTTATATTCACAATTTCACATCATGAGACATTTTTTTTTTTTTTTTTTTGCTTCCAAAGACAAAATAAATAGTATATATCACATTATCAAATGTTAAACATGATGATATTCTTGTTGCTTCAAAGTTCTTAAAGACTAGTTTCTGAATTGAAGAAAAAGAAGGAACATACCTTGAAAATGCTGTGATTGTAGATTGTGAAATTGATGAAAGGCATGTGTTGGGGATAAAAAGGCTGAGGAAATGAAGAACAAAGTTGATAGAAGAAGAAGAACAGCTAGCTTTGGTTTGATACAGACCATTGTGTTGTTTTGTTGGCCTTGTTTAATAAGTTGTTGGCTGATGAGTTTGATGTTAATTTGTGTGTCAAAAGTTGCTGCATTCAAAGCAAATGCAACAAATTCCTATAGATGATAAGAGAGAGAAGTCTATGTGGGTTTGAAACTCTGTCTTTAGCAACGTGCATGGAACAGTAGCAGAAATTGACAAAAATTGACTTCACAAAGGGTCTATTGACCAAAACGATTTTATTTTATTTTTTTAATTTTATAACTCTTACATGTTTTGGACAAAAACATTATTACTTTTTTATCCTCAACCACCTACCTACAACTTGCATTCTTTTCTCTTCTTCTTCTACTCTTTCTTTCTTTTCTTCCAGACTTATTCCCTCTTTTCGTTTTCTTCTTGACTCCTCTCTCTCCCTCTCTCTAAAATAACTCGTAATAAATTTGGAAAACTAAGATTTATAATAAAAATTGAAATTTACAAGATTTTGAAGTGTGATTTGATCATACTTAAATTAAAAATAATAATACTGCATAAGATAGCATGGGATACATGCAAGACATGTATGCACAACATGTCCATTTCAATATTAAAAAATTACTATTAAGCTTACATCTACAAATTTAAGCTTTGCGAAAAAGTCGCAAACTTAATATGGTATCAAACTTGTCAGACTTTTTGAAGCATGTGAGATTCGGTCCATGTTGCAAAAAGTGGCAAACTTAACATCCAATATGTTTTAAATTTCAAAATTTTAATGTAAATTTTAGTTATCAAATTTTTCTTTTTTTAATAATTTTGAACCAATTGAAAATTTCAAGCATTAAGTTGATATTAATGTAAAATTTGGACTAAAAGAATGTTAACCTTTAGTAAATTGAAGAAAACTTCCACCTCCGTCAATGGGAAAATTAAATTTTATTCATAATTAGAAACCTCCATAGAATAATTATTAATTAAGAGATCACCTAGACCCTAGAAATGTTTATTAGCTAGTAGAAATAAAATTTAGAATCTCAATCAAATTTTGAGTGCTTTTTTTATATATTATGATAAAGACAATCACTTGTATATATGAATTTAAAATCTCAGTCAATCTATTTATTTATTTATTTTTATTGTACCATGACAAAGACAAACACTTTGAAAGAAAGACAAAAAGGAGTCTAAAGGATAACATTTTTTACTACAATATTATTTTCATGAAGTCATATCATTTACCTAGCTACGTATAATTGTTTTATAAATTCACAAATTATAACTATTAATTTATAAATTTAATATCAAGTTAATGTCGTTCAATTATTTAATATAAGTTGAATATCAACTTTGATTTTATAATAATTATTATGTTAAGTGCATAGCTTTTAATGTTTTACAAGGCTTTTGAAGTTTAATTGTAATTTTTGTTGGTTAATCGATATTGAATTGAAATTTTTATTAACATATATGAAAGTGTTTTGAGTGGGAATTTGGTGAATGGTGCATTTTTTAAGAATGTTTTCAGTGACATAATTCAGTGACATAAATTATTAAAATATTTAATTTAGTTCATTAATGATATTATAACAATGTATAAGAAACTAAGATAAATAGATAGTTGAGATCACATATATATGTATTAATATTGGTACAGATATAGTTAAATAAATGTTATCACATTGCTTACTAAAATAGAATTTTTTATTATATCATTTTAATTAATTTTTATTTAATTATAATAGAGAAAAACTATTAAATTAAATAGTAAATTTAGTCTATTTTAGAGTTATGTATAAAATTTATCCATTAATAAATACAAAATTTAAAGCAATTAACTTACAAAAAATCACAAAATAAGAGTATATGTCATTTATTCACTATTGCATGTGTTGACATTGACTCAAAAGGAATTGGCTAACGGTAGGTTTATCATTCATAATGTGAAAGATTTAGATACTTGTTTAGGGTTATCTATAATATTTATGCTTAATAAAATATTAGACCCATGTGTGACACGAAGGCAAATTATTAGGTTCATAGAAATAAATTAAATACTCGAAGTCGCACTCAACTTTTACATTTTTAATTTCTTGCTTTATTAAAGCTGCTTTAGAGTCTAGATATTCCTAAAACAAAGAAAGAAAATGCTAAATGACAAACGAATTACAATAATGAATTAATTCTTCTATTGCTGGATAGCTAGGTTCTATATCATCTATGACTACTAAAAGTCCAAACTAAAATTAATCTTCATCAATTAATCTTCTTATATTATATTTTTATATAATTAATTAGTTTTTGAGTTTGAGAGCAGAGGATTGGTAGAAGTAGGGATGGCATTTTTCCCCGGCTGGGCCGGGTACCCGGAAATTACCCATCCAGTTCGGTTGGAGAAAAGCCCGGATATTCGGGGATTGGGCTTGGGGACGGGTTTACTAAGTACAAACAAGTGCGGGTGCGGTACGGGTCTAGTATTACTAAGGAACCCCGGTCCCCGGCCCACACCTGCAAACCTTTTTTTAATTTTACAATGTAAAATATATATGACAAGACCCCGGCCCACACCCGCAAACCTTTTTTTAATTTTACAATGTAAAATATATATTACAAGATTCGAACCCGAGATCTGCAAGTTTAATTTTGAGTTGTTAACCACTGAACCACTTGCCTTTTTGTGTTAGTTATTTAAGATAAGTTTATATAATGAATTTTGTTTTATATAAAACTTATAAATTGAGGGAATTATGGTTCGAACCTAGGCCACCAACCCTTCTACAACTGGCTTTGCCATCAGTGCTAACCACATCCTTGAGATATTTTATGCAAACATATATTATTTAAAATAAATTTTATTTTATAAAATAAAAATTCCGAAAAAAATCCGAATTTTTTTTCCGGGTGCGGGTGTAACACCCCAATACCCGTAAAAACCCGCACCGAAAAAAACCCGGAAAAATCTGGGGATTTTCCGGGGTGCGGGGAAGAATTTTTTTTTCCGATAAGGGTGCGGAAATGCCAAACCCGCACCCGCACCGGAAATTTGCCATCCCTAGGTAGAAGTATTGAGGATTTGCTGATACTTCACCACGAGTCTTAACTGTATACTTGTATCGTAATTAAAGAAGTCCTAGAAGCTAGAACTAAATACCTAATATAAATAATGATGATTAACGTACATAGTTTAATTGTGTAAGACATATATTTAGGGTTAATGATTAAGTTAATTATTGTGATTAAGTATTGGTTGTAGGTTGTAATTATTGAGTCAAGCCAAAAATGAAAAGGGCAAGACATATTGTACGTTGGAAACGCAGAAAAAAGAGGAGTCTCCTCAAAAGTAGGATATGATTTGGAAAATGGAAATAAAAGAAGAGACAGCCATGGCCCTCCACTATATGCTTTCTAAGTTATCCCTATCATCTATTTCCCTAAGGAGACTTGAACGAAACGAGATTCATTTATTTAATTCTTTAACCTTGTAAACTTCTGTAGATGACTCACTTCGTAATTTTCAATCGGCAACTTCTGTAGATGACTCGGTGGAATTTGATCTATATATATGGCTCGAAACTTTATACTCGGTACTCCAATATTCTACCATGTAAACTTCTTCATCATGAACCTAGGCAACTCTAGTGCCTTGGTGTGGCTAGGGGTGCACACGGGTCGGGTCAGGTCGGATTTTTCTAAACTCGACTCAACCAGATCACGTGTCGGGTTATGAATTTTGGATCCGAATTCGGGTTTTTTAAAATATAAACCCGATTATAACCTGATAAACCGGTCGGGTCGGGTTGGTTTAATCGGATTTAATTATATTTACTCATACTATTCAAACCCGATTACGACACGACACTTTTACAACCCGATTTCGAATTACTATGTAATACTGACCCGATAAAAACCCGATTAACCCGATCAATCCGATCGAGTCGGGTTAATTTGCACACTCCTAGTTGCGGCAGATCCCACCTCATTCAAACCACGAAGTTATGATTTCTTTTATCAAACTTTTTGTCTCGATAAAATTTAAGCACATGTTCTGTACTCTCAAGTTGCGCAAATAGCAGTTTGTATTATCAGGGATATACCCTTAAAGCATATGATATGATATAATTTATATATCCTTTCTATGCAATAAAACAAAATTTTTGATTTAGGTCAGATTTATTCATTTCTATTAATATAAATAGAGTTTCAACTTAATTGCAAAGTATCAGAGACTCATGAGAATCGATAATAATTTATAGAATAATTTTTATGTGAATAAAGAAAAATTTTCATGAATGTATTTATATATAGAGCATGATTTTTTATCGAGTCTAAATTATGTCAAAACCTATAAAATGCATAAATTTTCATCGTTCCTGTCAGGGAATTTAAACTCTGAATCTCACTGCAAACTTTTTTGTTCTTCTAAAAGATCGTGAGTAGACGCTGTAGCAACAAACTGATCTTGGCTAAGCTTCCGGTGCCGCCTTTCTCTTGCATAGAGAACCCACAAGATCAAAGAAAGCATAACTGCAGCCGAAGCCATGACCAACCCAATGAATATCCAGTGGCTGTAGCGTTTCAGGCCTGGACAATGATGCTCAATGATGCCACCAACTGTTTCTCTAATAAAAGTGCAGTCTCCTAGATGAACAAGAAATGGTCCATGGTGATACAATGCAAAGCTGACATTGACAGTAGATACCATCTGGTCATAGAAAACTGGGGTCAATGTGCCCACAGTAGAGCAAATGCCACTTGATGATACTTGGCAGATATACTTCCTCCATTCCTGTATGAAACACAATGATAAGCTTACGTCTCTATTGGTTTCTAATCCTCCATTCATGTTACGTGTTACATAAGTTATTATCTTACCTGAGCTGCATTAGTAAAGTTCACTTCGCCGGGGGCACATTGCCGGTCAGTCTTGTCAGAGTTGAATGGATTGCAGAGTACAGGCACCAAAGGACCAGATTGATTGTAGTAAGCAGGTCCAGCTCTGGGTGGGAAGTTAATGTTAGACACATTAGTGATGAAGGTATTAACAACATTAACTAACTGGGAGGTAACATCTTTGCTTTCGGACAAGGCCTCTTGGGCTGTTGCACCATCCAAACAGGGGAGAATATCATCCATAGCAGTATGAGCTGTAGGGTTTTGGACCCATTGATCCATTGCAATGCAGGAGTCAGTTGCCACACTGCAAAGTGGAGGAATACATGTGTCAGGCTTACATCTCTAAGATGCTACCTTCATGCAACAGTATGAATTGTTGCATCAGAGCTTATGTGCTCCAAGGATGAGATGATGCATGGTTTGAATTTGTGGATTAGAGGCTGTGACAATTTCCTTTTCCATTTTAATCAGTTAATGACAATTTCGGGTAACTAACCCGAAACCTTTTAGTTGATCAACAAGCTTTGCAGACAGAAAACAAGGAAGTTTTAGGCAGGGCTGTTTACCAAATGTTACAATCTAGCGACTAGACCACATCCATTGATTCTCCAAGAGAAGTTTGGTCACCAAATCATTAGTCTAGATAAGTGAGGTAGAAAGATACTGTTAAGTGGTTGCATATTTGGCCCAAGAAACTAATGATGTTGGAACAGTTACTCATCTAGTTTTTGGAATGGTTCTGAAACCTCTTTACTCTTTTTATTTCCAGATCAGTGAAGTTTAGAGAACCATTGATGTATTGTACATGTTTTTCAAGAATTATTCTATATAACTTGCAACAAGTTGTAACCTTGGACAAAAATATGAACATTCGCTGTCATTTCTCAACTGTAAATAGCATAGAATACCATTAGTAATGTACTAAGGAGTCCCTTTATTTGCTGGATTAGTAAAACTAGCAAGACAATGACGTACTAGAAAAGAACAATAGTTATTCAATGTTTTAGTAAATCAGTGAACATGCAGGATATTGAATTTTTATGCAAAATAAGGTGGTTTCTCGTTGGTTTACTGTGGAAAAGTCACTATGCAGTTAGTGTCTGAAAAATTGCAGTGGCTGCAGAGTACTAGCTTTTATGAAGTAAAGAGAACAAGATAATTTTATATGAACAATAAAGTTGTTGTAATTAAGGCAGGCTACCCACCTGTGGAGAATGAGAAATATGCCACACAAAATAACTGTGCCTGTAACAAGGATCCATCCCAAAGTTACCAATCTGCAATAGCTCTCAGTGTAATTAACTGGGTTGATGGAAAGGCTAAGAAGGTATTTTATATAAATAAATTCAGCTGCTACTCACGTATACACAAGAACTTGCATGCCAACAACTGAAAATACTGCAATGAAAGAGTACAACAATAGTGTCACTATGAAAGGTAGAAGATCTAGCTAGAATTAGATAACTGGAAGCTCAGCATCTAATTGAGAGGACTAAAGTGCTTACAGAAACCAAAAAATGCCAAGACAAGCATTACAGCAGCAATCACAATTAGAGCAATCCTTCTGCCAGGAATAGCAATGAACTTGGTGATCAAAATAACCATATCCAAAAAGGAAAGAAATAATTAGATTCTGTTTAAGCCCACAATTGAAAGCATAAACTCACACTGCATTTAATGCTTCTTTTATATCATCTGAATTTTTCTTGGTCTCCTCTTCAAGCTTGCCAGCCGCAGCATTCATATCCCGATCAACCTTGTCAATGTTTTCCTGGACACTAGGAGGAAGGAATATTTGGTCCACCCTAATCGACTTTGCTGCTGATAAATAATCTGATACAAATGTAAGATTATGAACAGTTTTATCCGCTTGTTTGACAACATGTTCCAATGTGTCTGTTGTGATACTATGGAACCTTCCTTGTCCAATATACAGGACAATGCAGCCAATGCTGAAACCATCACAAAAATTAAGAACAGAATCATCAAGAGCTTATTGGAGTATTAATTCAAAGCATATCTCAATCCACACATGCTCGCGAAAAGTAAATGAACCAAGGGGGATTTACATTGCAGCAATGGTGAAGAGTATGAGAAAGATGAGAGAAAGTGCATAAGCCTTTGGAGAGTAGCCATAACGGCGTCGTCGTTGGCAGCAGCAGTGATACAGACTGATGACAAACAAGCATAGGCCAAACCCCACAAACCATAAAGCAGCAATGAGAAAGAGAGGAGCAGCAGTGAATCCAACAGACTGCATTGAAAACCAATTTAAAATTATTGTCATTTTTTATTACTATTTACAATGTACACTGAGGGGATAATATCAAAGATGAGTTGATCAAATGGACAACAAATTGAAGAATCATAAAGCTATAGAATAGGCAATAAGGCAGGAAAAGAGAAACTTACAGAGAAATAATGCTTTTCATTTATATTCCATCCAGCTTTGTAATACTTAAAATGGTCAAGAGGGTCCTTCCTGTGTGTTCTCTTTGCAGCCAATATCAATGATGAGTTATTCTCCACCACAAATTCAACATTGTTTTCTTCGAGTACAGACCTCTTCCATGTAACAAAAATGTACTCATTTTTATTGCTGATACCTGTGCAGTATCAAAAATTTGTTATATGCACATCCAGAGACCAAATTTTTTGCTTTCAAGGAATGAATTCCATGATTTTTTTTACTTCCAAAAGCAAAAGGGACAGATAAAATCAGCATTAAACATATTCTAGTTGCTTTCAAATGTCTTAAAATCTGGCTTCTGAATTGAGGGAAGACATATACCTCGAAGGTGCCGTGAATGTTGATTGTGAAATTGATGAAGTGCATGAGATGTGGAGAAGAAGGCTGAGGAAATGAAGAACAAAGTTGACAGAACTAGAATAACAATTGGATTTGGTTTGATACAGAACATTGTGCTGTGTTGTTGGCCTTGTTTAATTAGCTCTTCGAGATGAGTTTGATATTAATTATTTCTCTGTCAAAATTTGCTGCATTCAATGCAAATGTAACCATAATTTCTTATAGATGACAAGAGGGAGAGAAGTCTCTATGCGTTTGAAACTATGACCAATTCCTCACTTTGTCTTTAGCATCATGGAAGATTATGGTCAGTTCAAACTGAAGTTTGATGCTCTTGAAGGCAAATCCGTTAAGTGGCAAACATTGAAGTCTTAGAATAATCATCTTGATGAGGTGTTTATTTTTTTTATATACGGAAGTATGTTTTATATAATATTGCTTCTATCTTTTGTTTCTAGTATTTTGGACGCTAGGTACGTGCGTCAAAGATTCTCTAAAAAATCTCATTACTTTTTACGAAAATCTTGAACGAAAATATGTCCATACTCACGTGAGTCTGCCTAGACTTATATAAAGAGGATTTGATCTCCTCTTTATATAACTAATTTAGTATTATTTAATAAATAGCATTACGGTCGAGATTTAATATAACATTTGTCATTTTCAAGATATATTAATTGTACATTTTAGATTTAATCTTAATTGCCATTGAAAATGTATTTGATTTAACGACTCATCATTTATGTATAAATTTATTTTAGTTCTGAAATTTAGACTAGTCTTCATAAGGAGTTTTAGTACTACTTATTAAACAAAAAGAACCCTCCAAACTTTAGAAAAATATATTATCAACTTGCATTCTATATCAATCCAAGTCAATCCAGACTTTAATGAGGTGAAAACCATTTTAATTATATACATAGCTGAATGTCAAAAAACATGTATTGATTTGTTCTCGAATAGAAGTTCAAATTTCATTAGCGACGACAAATAATATATATCCAACAAAAGACAACAACAATCGAATCATTAACACTGAACAACAAAATTAATTAAGAGATCAACTTACAATCTTCCTGAAAACACAATTTCAACTTACTGATGACATGAAAGTTCTATAACTGAAAGTAGGGATCAAGCTTGAACTTCTTAGGGAGTTGAAGACACAAATTTCAACAAGCAAGAAAGTTAACTTCACTATTTGTTTATATGAATCTCCATTAGCTTCAAAATAGTGTCAAGAAGCAGCAAGCTCCCAGCCATGCATTAAATGACATTTACTGATTTGGTTGGGTGCCCTGAAGAGAGACCATCATCTATTCTGAAATTTAAATCAATGGCATAATTAGTTATATATTTGCATTGAAATCCATTCCAAAAGTTAAAAAGGAAGATTTCTCTTCCCTATGAATTTTCTTTTAGGACATGAAATTTAACACGCAGGAGCAAAACAAAACCTTCTTGAGAATCAAATCTAAACAGCAAAATCCGTAAATTAGCTAGGACCTGAAATATGAGTATCTATCTATTTACCATTCTGACTGAAATCAGGTCGAATTCCCACAGATGCATTCGCCATAAGAAAATCAAACAATAATTCACTTGTTTTCATGTACATAAATTGTACTTATTAGGAAACAATATAAGAAGGAAGAGTCAAGAGTGGCATGCCAATGCCATGCGTTATCAATTAGTCATCAAATTAAATGCAAAAACTTAAAAGTAGCAGACCAAATAACAATTCATTAATGAAACCAGCGGAAAGGCAAATAATTAGGAGAAACTTATATCAACCATGAGGAGGGTAAAAACGAAAGTATAGACAAATTGAAAGGGAAGGGCCGGCACTCACACAATAATGAAAGAGATCAAAGTGGAATCTAGCTTGAGTTGTCAATTGGCTACAATATTTTAGTATACTAATTGTCATCCCATTCAACATAGCCAGGTGCCACTTCGGAGATATAGTTCTCATCATCTTTGAATTCCCATTTGCCAAGGAGAGGGATTGATCTTAGTCTTTCAGGAATTCTGAAATTAGAGTTACCTTCGATCCTCAAGCTTCTCAGCATAGGCATAGATCCTTCATCTACTTGCCACTCCTCTAATTCATCCAAATAAAGTTATAGAATTTCAAGATGAGGAAATCCCTCTGCGGTGCAGATCAGTTTCATTCCATAATAAAAACTGATGCCCAACTCAAGAATCATGAGATTTTTGGCAACTTTTCTAACAACGGCATTGGATCCTCCTTGAGTAGTGAACCCGATAACTTTAGGCATTCAAGATTTGGAAAGAGCATATCCATGTCTCCTGGCAGTTCCTTTATCCTCTTTTCAATTTCAAATCGACAAGACACAGGCAATGAGTGAGTGGGTGCAGTGAAGCGAAAGTTTGACCATTCTCCAATCTAATTGATAAAACTCGCAAACTTTTCAGTTTTACAACAGTCTAAACTGAAATTTTTTCTTTTGGAAAGCCTAATTTGTTGCGCAGCTCTCGGGGACTAATCAACCTTTCAGGATTAACTCCTTTCCAGCTCTGAAAACATGCATACTTGAGGATTACAAGGTTTGCCAAATTATCAATCAGCGAAAGCCCTATAAAGTTCCCAATAAGATGTCTCAACTCTTGCAACTTATTTCAGATGGTAGTGTAAAAGTGCACCCACTGTGATTTGAATAAGCATTGTATATGTCAAGAGTTCGTAATTTCTGCAAGTTTGCAATGGATGATGGAAAATCATTTATACATGCATTCCTCAGGGCCAAATATTTCAAGTGGATCAACTTTCCTATCTCCTTGGGTATGTTTATGATTTCTGCTAGACCCTCAATATTGAGAACTCTTAGTAATACGTATGCAGTGCACAAGGATGTTAAATATTGAGTACTTTGTTGGTTAAAGAACGAAATAGAACGTTAGTCTAGCTATTGCAATACTGAAGCCAGAAACACCTTATACTTCCAGAATGAATAGCTTGTGGTCGACACGATGGTGTAAGTGAAGATCCAGTTGACTGTTTAATTTCATCACAAATATGAATAAAGTTTATTTCTTTTGCCTTCTAAATTGCAAGATCCCAATAGATCACGGACTCGGCATGTTGCAAACTTACCCCAACATTTTTTCTCTATTTGAATCAAACTTCTATTTATTAACTTGTTCAAGTTTTTCTCAGCCACCTCTTCTATTGTTTGATCTTCGTCTTCTGATATGAAACCTTCCGCCACCAGCAATCTGATTAGTTGTTCCATGTCAATCTCATAGTCCTCCGGAAAAAGGGCCAAGTAGAGAAAGCATAACTTCGGTTGATAAGACAAATCATTGAAGCTTAAAGCTAACAGGTAGGAGATATTAATTGAATCATCCCTCAAATGCCTCCCAAATATGATCGTGCCCCGCAGGCCATTCTTGTGCCTTCTTTGCAGGCAAGAGCCCACCCAAGACAACTATGGCAAGTGGAAGGCCACCACATTTTTCCACCATCTCTCTTCCTAGTTGTTTCAATCCTTCATCTTTATCTGAGTTTTGAAAGGCTTTCTCACAAAATAGTTTCCAACTTCCGTTCGGCTCTAGAAATGGGATTTCATAGACATGAGTTCTCTCATCTAAAAGCTCGGCAACTTCTTCAATGCCGGTGGTGATAATTACTCTACTGCCGTCCTTCTCATCTGGAAAGGCTCTCTTCAAGCTCTCGCAAGCTTCCTTTTGCCATACATCATCGATCACCACCAAATATGAGCGTCCTTTCAAAGATTCATGAAGATATCGCTCCAATTTTTCTTCAGGCTCCAAATTTTCTTCAGTTATCATCTCTATGTTTTTTAACTTGGGTGCTAAAATTTTGATCTTGAAAGATTCAATAATTCTTGCAAGAGGATCTCGAGCGATGTAATCTTGACGCACCGAAACCCAAGCACAACAATCAAAATTATTCTCAACATTGTTGTTGCGGTAAAGTTTTTTAGCAAGAGTTGTTTTACCTAGACAGCCCATGCCAAGAATAGAAATCAAAGTGCGTCCACGATACCCCGCATGAGGTTTAGCCAACAATTTGTTGGCATCATCTTCAAATCCGATGACATTCTCTTCAAGAGTAAAGGAAGTGGATCTTCTTAATTGTTTTAATCTTCCAAGTCTTTTGCTCTTTCCTTCTTGCATCCTATAAATATCCTGAAGACGGCATAATTCACGTTTACGAGATAGATCACTTATTCTCCTTCTAAGAGCTTCAACATCCTTGCCTATGCCATAAAGACTATAACCGTTTATGCAAGAACATTTCTTGAACAAAGCAAAAGGGCCCGACGACTTCTCTTCGAAGTCTCTACATCATCAGCAATATCCAAAACATTCTGAGCTGTCGGAAGCAATGTCTCTGATATCAGACAGCTACTGGCGTATCATAGGATCATCACACTACAAAAAATTAAGTTATTTATGCCACCTCATCAACGGCGGCATCAAGTAGCAGCCGTAATTGGATAACCATATGACACATGTCTGCCTAATAAGGCAGCAAACAAATGGACGCGAATGACTTAATTTTGTTTTAAAGACGATTTCCAAAGCGAATGCTTGGATTTTATTTTCATTTTTCGGCTTCTCTTCTCTTCTTTTCTTTCCCTTTCCAAACATGCGCGCGAACGAGATTTGAGAGCGCAGATATCGAAGCGAGAGTGCAGCTCTCCAAAGCCTTCCTCTTCTTCCTCCTTTGACATTTTGTTGCCGGCCATCAGTTCGCGTCCTTGTCGGAGAAGAATGCAGATCTGTATGATTTTTTTTCTTAAATCTTACAAGATAGAGCTTTGATTGTTCTGTAAAGTTTTTTAAAGTTTCGTTTTGGTTGTGTTGATCAAACAAAGCTTAGATTTTTCTCAAAATCTACCTCGAATCTGTTGTGATTTCTTCTTGCGTGTTCAATCTGCCGCCTCTGGTTGCCATTTCTGCAGAAGTTTATTTGTTTTAATTTTTTTTTATATTTAGTTTCTAAGATTAATCTTGTTTAGATGATTTGTTTAATTTTGATGTTATTTTGTAGGTATAGAAATGTGCTGAGTCTCGGCTAGTAATCTTCTTTGTTGTTGTAGGTACAGTCAATCTCCTCCTCTGTTAAATCTTCTCTCCTAATTTTCTTAGAAACCAAACACTTTAATTCTGTTCTCATTTCATTTCAATTTTACTAAATATTGTGAGCTTAAGTTACTCTATGTTTTGCACAGATTTCTAAATCCTAGATTTCGCCTCACTGTTGAATTTGAAACTTGAGGCCGTAATTTGAATCACAACCGCAGAGAGCTCCATAATTACTTTTCCAACTGCAGTCGCAACTTGTATCTCTGGAACAATGAAAATGCTAATTTTGTTCCTTTTAAATATTTTTCTCTGTGTATAGTTATGAGTGTATGCTTGATTTTGTTAAGTTATTTCTTATTTCTGCTGCTTTTATGCCTAGAATCAAGGCCGATAGATCTTTCAAGGTTGAGAGCTTATACAAGGTATGCGACGTTGTTATCCGTTTTCCTTGTTTTCTCTTGCGAATTTTTAACCTCGATAGAGTGATTTTCTTCTACCTTGGAAAAAGTAAGCTTCCTTGAGCTTACTTGATGGTGCAAGTGTGAGAGTAGAACTATTTAACAAGTTGTACACTTACAATTGCTATCCAGACAGGGTGTAGAGAAGCGTGCATTGTCAGCAATACCTTGGACAAAATTTGTGGCTGTCTTGCTTCCTTCAAGTAGAGATACGAATTACTACAGATATTTCCATGACTTGAGACACTCAAGGCTCATTAGTCATTACCATCAATGGCTCACGAATAGCACAGCAGGACCAGAGATTTGTAAGTGAAAAAACGGAGCAATGTAGAGAAGAATATTCATAAAGTAAGGCTGATCAATTTGTAGTCATAAAATTAACAGTCAGTAAGATGCACTACCCCACTATGACTACTATTTTTCCTTGAAGGCACAACGGAAATTTAAATTGTACTCAACACATCATCGCATGCACGGCTTACTGTATGAAATTTTATACAGTGAGAGAGCGAGCAAGAAGGACTCTAATGCTCCCAAGCGTCCTCCTACTGCTTTCTTTATCTTCATGTAACTCTTGTATATTTATTTTTCACGTCATTACTTTCACTTCCTCTTCAACGTTTTTTTTTTCTTTTTCAGTTTTCACTGTTTTTGTTGCATTTGGTATAGCTTCAATAACTGTTTGATGTGGTCTGCAAAACAGGGAGGACTTCAGAAAGTCATACAAGGAGAACTTTCCTGATAACAAATCTGTTTCAGTTGTAAGATTCGGAACGCCAATAAAAAATAATTCTTACCATCTGTTTGGTTGCCGAAGAAAAATAGAAATCAGATTGCATTCTTTTTTTTTTTTTAAATTTTGAAATATGAGAAAGTTGAAATTCATATTTATTGCTTCCGTTTAGTTGAAAGAAAGAGAATTGTTAAAAAATAAAAACAACGATTGCAAGTAAGATATTTCTTTTCTTTTCTTTTTTTGCCTTGTTTTGAATTGATTTGTGCTTAGTACGTCTTTCGGGATTGTGAATTTCAAGCGTATTAAGATGATCATTCGGGGTTGTGAATTTCAAGCGTATTAAGGTGATCGTTCTGGAATGACTCTGCAGTTAGGTATATGAATACATTTTTGGCATGATAAATGTAGGGACTTTTGAGTTAGGTTTATATTGTTGCCAGTCAATTTTGTGATTTGGGGCTTCTGTAGTTTGTTGATATTAGAGAAAACATTTAGTTTGTGTGGCGTTGCTTTTGGCCATGTAGCAAAGATCTTAAGAAATTGGTTGGGTGCAGTTTATGTTGCAACTTCTTGCTGTTAAATTTTCTGTAGTTTGTTCATGTTGGTTTTAGGGATGTGACACAAAACATTAGACTCTGTTTGCTTTTGGGGCATGCAATAATTTGTGCTTGTCAACCAGGCTGCGGGTATTCCAAAGAAACTGGCACCAACTATTGGCGTTGTTGATCATCGTCGTAAGAATTGGTCTTTTGAGGGTCTTCAAGCTAATGTTCAGAGACTGAAGACATACAAGGCCAAGTTGGTTGTCTTCCCAAAACGTGCTAGGAAGTTCAAGGTAATTGGAAAAGGGGAGATTTATTTTAGGTCAATTTGATGATGGAGGCTTATTTGTTTAATTGTACAATAATGACTTGTAAGTTTCTGTTAGAGATCTTGAGAAGCACTAGGGCCCAAGGCAAAATTGATTTTTTTGAATTGTTTAATTTTGTAATTTGAATATTTTTATATTGTATATTTGATATTAATTAAAATTTTTTTACATAAATCTTTTAAAAATTTCATTTGAATTAATTATTGGTTAAAATTAAATAGGATTATATTTAATAGATTTAATATAAAATAATAATTAGTATTATTTCTTAAAGATAAGGGTAAAATGGTAATTTTATTAACATTAAATTAAGTGAAGAATAAAATTTTATAAAACCTAAAATTAGGGGTAAATGTGTCATATTAGTAAATCTATTACCAAAGCAAAATGATCAATTTTAAAGAATTTCAAATTAGGGGTAAATTGATAATTTTAACAAAATTTAAAATTTGGTTAAATTTGTAATTTTATGCAAAATTATTTTTTAGATGTGATTTAGTCTTTTGCGGCGGCTAAAATAGCCGACGTAAATGAGCTGATGTAAATGGTCTTTTAAGGCGGGGAGGATGCCGCCGCAAGAGACCTTGCCCTTGCCGTAAATGACTTATTGGGCCGACGTAAGAAATTTACTGCCCGTTTTACTTGCTTCGGGCCCAAATCCGCCGTTAGGCCGTCGCAAAAGGTCTTTTGGGGCGGCAAAGTAGCCGCCGCAAATGACCTCAGCTTCTTTCTCTTCCGCATCCTTTACGAAACATTACATCCATTGCGTTTAGCAACTGCACTTCATTTCTCACTTCTCTGAAGAAGCCTAATTCTTGGATGAGGTAGTCTCCAAGCCTTTGCACAACAAGTGAAACTACTGCATCAACCATCCTTCAATAGCTGTTCTCTTCTTCTTCAGGCTAGTTAGTGGCTTTGGAAATATAAGAGCTAGGTTGGTTTAATATTTGACAGAATTTGTTCTAGGTTCTTGATGCAGTGAATCATCAAAAGTATATCTTGTCATCTCTTGGACTCAGTTATTGTCAGGTAATTATATTCGTAACTTAACTAATTAATGGTTTTAGAATTCAATGCTTTCACGCTAATTATTTTCATGCAAACGAGAATCCAGCTAGAAACATTCACTACTGAGTTCTTATTGTCTGCGGTACTTGTAACTTATAATCAAGCATTTCATCAGTGCCAAGAGCTTGCCTCATTACTAAACGCCGTGGTCAATGCCGTCCTTAGTTATGTATATGGACATTTGGACATAAAAATACGTCTAGCCTTCCTGGAAGAATTTGGATTTATACGAGTAATTATTATTATTATTATTATTATTATTTCTATAGGGGAATGCTGAATAGGCAGCGCACCCACCAATTTTATACAGCCCTCGCATATGTTAACTGATGTGATATTTTCATTTTATTAATCAGGCATATTATATACCACATTACTGATATATAAGGATATTATACTAACTAGTCATTTTACCTAATAACATCAAATGATAGGCGAGAGTTTAATATTAATATTTATGACTGGGTTTT
The DNA here is from genome assembly GCA_013180625.2 of Boswellia sacra. NCBI lineage: Eukaryota > Viridiplantae > Streptophyta > Magnoliopsida > Sapindales > Burseraceae > Boswellia > Boswellia sacra. The sequence continues at coordinate 55,397 of SNVD02006294.1, forward strand.
ATTAACATCAAAAAACTACTTCCAACACCTAATTTCTTAAAACATCTCTGATAATTTAATATATATTATACACGCCATTTTTATGTCAAATATGCTCTTAAACAATAATATGAAATTAACATTTTATAAAAAATAATAAATTTTTTTAACGTATGAACAGTTAAACTTGTTTATCTTATTTACATAAATAGAGAAAAGCAGCTCCAGTTGAAATCTTCTACTGTCACCCAATCATTATTAAACTTTTCTAAAATATCTTTTTCTCTCTAACCAAAGTCGTATCCATTGTTTTCTCTTAATATAAACTATATCAAAAAGCAATTAGATAAGGTTTTCGACTAGATACTCTTCGTAGATTATTTTCTGGTTTTTTAAGTCATTAAGTGACAGAAAGAGTAATAAGAAATATATATATATATATATATATATATATATATATATATATATATATATTTGACACTTAATAAAAATTAGTTTGTTTTCTGTCAAAGTTGTTTTGTAGAAGGTCTATTTTAGAAGTTGAGCAAAAAGGTGGAATTCACAAATTAAATAGATAAGGTTAAAAAGAAAAAGAAAAGATTTAATACGATTTGTATAAAGTGTAGATGTATTTTAAATTTAGTAAAATTTTATATTTTTGTGATCTTGTTTTTAATAATAATTTAACTTATATGTGCGTGTGTGTATATATATATATATCTTTTTGTAGTTTAATTATTTATTTTATTAAAAATTGAGGTATTTAGAGTGTTTTTACCATTGCATATATTCCCACCCCAGATTTAATTAGCTCTTAACAAATACTGATTAATACCTAAATCATGTGAAATATATAGCCATGCATGCGTAACGGCAACCTAGAATTCGGTATATATATACATTTGTGGTAAGTTAAACTTTAATTAATTTGTAACTAAAAATGTGCTGAAGTTGTACTAGTTAAATAAATAAAAAAGGGTTAACAGTCTTGTTATGGGATTAATTATTGGATATTGTAAAGGACCTAGACACTAGAGTGGTACTTAGCCTAAAGCTTAATTAATGTACTTCTGGCCAATCTCTCAAAGGAATGAAAACGCATGCACGCAAAGTTAAGACTATTTCAACTCTGACTGCAAGGGATCAATTTCAACTTTCAACTAACAAAAGTCTCAAGAAATATTAATAAGAACGTTAGCTTTATATATATAACGTAGATAATTAACATTATAATGCGCCAAACTCCAACGAAATAGCAACACCGTTAATTAGTAGAATTAATATTACTAAATTAACAATTTATAAACATATGCATTGCTATCATAAAGTGGAATCATGAGGAAAAGAAGGGAAACAAACATGCTTTATTAAATTATTTAATTAGCTTCACATTAGATTGATTTGGCATCAAGCATTCTTAAAAGATGTGTTCTTATCTTCTCACGGTTTGCTTTTCATTTTTTTAATCTGAAAGATAAGTCTAAATAATATGTTGTAGTAATAAACAACCTCACATTTTGTTCTGAATTTCAAATCATAGTAATAAGAATTTTCTAAGAGTATAATTACATCTGGAGATTTACTCTTTATATTTATAACGCCATTTAATGTTAATTATATATAGAGATGCAAGTTACCTGTCGAATACTTGTTGGAGATGATTTACTTTTACAAAAAGAAGGAAGAGAAGCATCATTAAGTATCATAGATTTGCCGATAACATTTTATATATTTTAACAAAAGGGAGAAAAGTGAGATTGAAGAAGGTAGCAATCATCTTTCCAAACCATTAACGAATATTAGCTAATTAAATTCAATATGTATCAGGAATCACTGCCAGGCACTCATTTGCCGGATTAAAGCAGAATGCACAACTTTTCCTTTATTACCACTCACTGCAAATATTTGGCCACAAGAAAAGCAAATCAAGAAATATTTTCGACTTTAAGCTTCCCTGAACAAGTAGGATCGATTGCTATAGCATATTAGTGCTGAGGAAATTCTAGGTTTATAATTAAGTTAGTTCAAATACAGCATTTATACTATTGATATTATTGGATTACGAATTAACTGAACGTTTATTTGGCAATCTGAACGCGATATTCAATAAAAAAAGATTTCGTTGTTTTCGTGAGTCTGAATCCAATCAATAAAATAGATATTGTTAATTTATTATGAATTCAATGAATTTAACAGATATTGTGGTTTTATATTTTACACACAAGTGGTTGAACCAAAACATATTTATTAACAATGTGACACTCGCTTGTAGAAACCGTTTTACACCACAAAATCACGCACTAAAAAAAGCCATAAAATACAAATATGCCATCACTTGAGATATGCATCAGCAGGCCAAGGGGAGAAACAATATTATCAACAAGCCAAACTATAAGAAATCAGTTGGAGTTTGGGGTGATATTGAATTTACGACAGTTGTAAACTGAGCAAACAGCCTGCAATGTTATCAGGAGCAAGAGCATTATGGTAGCTAGAAATGTGAGAAATTGCCACGATTCAAACACATAGCGCTTTACACATTTCCCAAACTTAACCGTCCATCGGCTGTTGTAGAACTTGTTAATATCTCCAATCGCTTTATCTAAGTACGAAACTTTGGTCATTTTAATAGATTTATTCATTCCATTCCACAGATTGGCAACCTCTGCATCACTCTTTAGCTGGTTCAGAATAATCCCTTTTTGCCTAAGCAACTTCACATCCTCCTCGGTGTCGATGATCCCATTCATCAACTCAGTGTATCGTGTAAAAGCCAACGGCCCAGATGCGTTTGATGTTTCATATGCCACTAAGTTTCTAATCACCACCTCTGAGTTCACGTCTAGACTGATGGTGGGAAGCTGTAGCGTGGCCGTCTTAGTGTTGAAAGTGATGTCACCAGAAGCGGCGACAAAACGCACCTGGGACTTTGCTAGCTGAGTGACGGATGGGACTGCTATTTGCTCTACTAATGGTGGCTTGTCAGTGTCAACAGAACTCTCGTTTTCTATGCTGATTTGCTCAGCCAGTGGTTGCGCCAAGACTGAAATTCCGGGAAGCTTGAAGAGCATTTTCCAAGGCAATTTAAGGAAGACTTTAACTGGTCTCGATAGAAGAACCTTTTTGATGAAACGTACCGGGCCTTTGTTGAGCTTTGAAAGCAGCTTCCAGACCTCTTTCAGGAACTTCTTAACATAAGTTGGATCCCCGGTAGGTCTTTCCTTGCGTTGCTTGACTCCGTCTTTGTCCTCAAGCTCAGTTATGAGAGTCTTTTGTTCCACTTTTGGCACAATTGTGTTGTACAAGAAGTCTAGCAGGTGGTCATACTCTGAAACCTGAACTTTTGACAATTCTTTCATCGTCTTGAAAGGTGAAAGCTCTTCACAGAACCCTGTCAACATGATTCGCAAAACATCATCAGCTGATTCTAACGATGAATTTTGAACCTCAAGCATCTTTCTCAACACAAACAAGGGAATTTGATTCTCAAGCATCACCATATCTCTTAGAATCGCATTATGAGCGGCTTTTGTCCCTGCATAATCAACCAAATGTGACATTGATCTCGAGGAAACACTTGCACCTCCCTTCCCTTCTTTGATGGCATAGATCTGAAGAACCTCGAGCAAGAATGATGAATCGATTGCCATCATCCAAGCCAAAGTCTCGTTACTAAGATTCAGGAACTTGTGATAGCATGCTCGAATAACTGGCAAAAGCTTGGTCAGTTGATCAACGACATACTGAAATGTATAATCACCTTGGAGATGATTTTGGGTTCTTTTCGCCGCAGCAAGCTTGTATCTCTCCATCTCGTAGACCTCTGGACGCCAGTAATGGTAAGGACCAATCGCCACTTCTTGTGGAGTGTATGAATCCGGATCAATAGACTTTAAGGCTTTGGGAACGTTGAATATGCACACAGGAATTTCTATTAGATCACTCTCAAGGTCTGCTTCAAGAGTTCGACGAACGTTAATGATCCATCGACGCTCATCGAAGTTTGGATTTGGATTAGAGGCGGCCATGGTTGATTGCAGATAAGCTAGCTAGCTACGAGGAACTTTAGTTTACCTTTAGTGGGTGTTTAGATGCATTGAGTGATGGGTGGAATTAGGCGAATGTGGCTCTTATTAACATGAGGACATGAAGATTAATTATAATATTATTTACAAACATTAAGGGCATGCTTTAGTCATGGCTTAATATATTTAATTAACTGTTAGAGGAATCTTACTAATCAAATATGCAAAACTAGTCTTTTTCTTATAAGTGGAAATTAAATAATTTTTTCAATTATTTCTTTTACACAATCTAATTACAATTTAAACAATAAATGATTAATTTAACTTTTGTCTCTGCGCGCGGTTTCACAGCAGATATTAGCTAATCCTTGTAGTTTACAATTTCGTCAATTTCATTTTACCCACCTCTTTTTTTCATTTATAAGTTATATACTTAGAAGAGATAATTAAGTAACAATTTAATATTCAATAAATGTAGCACGAGACTTAGTTTTACGGCCAGCAAATTAGAAGAAAAGAACCTAGTGCCTTCCATTTTCGAAAATAAATTTATATATGATTTGAAAAATAATTTACTCATTTGATCTTACCTCATAATGTATCAAATTAAAATATTTCGTGCTTATTGTTTATCTACTTTCCTCTTTCTTGGAATTGTTCTCCTGACCTATTTTCCTTCACTTTACACCATTGAATAATAATATATTAAGAGCTACTAGAAGGAAATTGTGAAAAAGTATTATATACAATAACTATTGTAGATCTCCTCATATTTTTTACAAGAATGTGATTTATGTGATTATTGAAAATATATTAATGAGAGAGAATAAACATTAATATAAATTATTCATTAATACTAAAATTGAGAGTGTCATTAAATCTTTAAAATTTGAAACAAAATTAGATGATTAGAAGATTATAATTTAAGGTCATTACCACCAAATCATTTATAATCAGAGCAACCTTTCATCTTTGCACCATCGTGGATTAATTCCTTAGAAATTAAGAATTGGACCAGCACAGCCTTTTTATTAAACAAAAACAAACCTAAAAGTCTTCAAGTGGATTCTTCATATTATTTTTGTATTATTATTAATGGCGGGTTGCATACTAAATTAAAGGGTGACCATTGAGCGGAATACTTGAAATTAAATAATAGCGTAAAGATAAAAACATAATTAATATTAGTCTTATAAATTATATATACAAACGGGTGCATCATAAGGTAATTGAAGTAATGAATTTAAAAAATTAACTCACCCAATGAAAATTAATAATATATAAATAAATAAGTAATGTCATAGCATTTTCTAGGCAAAATTTGTAAAAGTAGCTCTACGCTAAACCCATCTTGACAGCAACAATATTTATATAACTGCAGCTTCAAATGGGAGAAGCTACAAGGATCCATCCCGATACTGTCACACCCATGAAAATAATTAATCAAACTTTGTGGGGCTAAATAATTTGACCATGTGAATATAATTAGTTGGCTAATAGACTAGTAATCAAGCTCCACCGGGCATAAACCATGGCCAAGTAAATGTTCCAATGCAAGTCAACGTTATGGCTAGTGATTAAGCTTTGTACATTGAAGATATGAAATTGGCTTAAAGCATTAATTTCATGAGACAAAGTGAATAAAAGACATTGATTGCTCTTGCCTTACATTATAATAGAGGTCCTTGAAGTCGTTGAGTTGGTAAATAATGGTTTTTAGGAGTGTAGTTATTGAATTTCCAGGTGGATAAAGTTCGAAAAACAAGAACCGTACGAAAATTTCTAGAGAACCATATGCCATCAGAGTTGCTGCGGACAGTATCGTTTATTAGTAGTTATTGTTGTGGTTCCCTTGGTGCATGGTCTACAGGACAGGCAAATGATAATTATTATTATTATTTTTTACCCTAGATTTTAGCATGGATGTCTTTGCATGGGGAAAATAACCCACGTCGGTGTTTTATGTTTAGAGGATATGATCTCACTTTGAGTAAGAGTAATAGAAATCTTTGATGCGCAATACTATATCGTATTATTATATTATATTATATTAAATAATATAATATATGTGTTTGGTATTAATTTAATATAGTATTAAGAGATTTTACCAAGTTTTATGATAAAAAAATAGGTAATTGTCCATGGTTTGCATGTTAAATGACCATCGGACCCTTTCAAAGGAATTCAGATAGGCCTCTACAACAGTAAACATCACTCAGGTCCCTCTAACAAAAAATAATTTGGTCTAGATTTGTGGAAGATATCTCTGACCCCTGCCAAGTTCGGTTTGTGACAAAGAAGACCCTGCAGAATTTCAATTTTGTTCATTTATTTTAAAAAATTCTTTGAACCCGCAACAGATAAATATGTCCAAGAAGTGAAGGAATGTGATTTTTGGTTAAGAATTTAAAGCAAACTGTAGATTACTTATTTGCATTGGATGATAAGTTGCTATATAGTGTGGAAGATCATGCTTTTGCTTAGTTGATTACAGAGCATATTAATTACAAAGTTACTGATATGAAGCTTGGTTTAAGGGGGGCAATGTAGGAATTGAACCAAGCCTTGATGTCTTGTTTAGTTTATTTAGAATACGATGAAATTATTTGATTTATTTTGATATGATTTAGTTTCATTGTTTGAGTTGAACTTGTCTTTGATTCCTATATAAGCTTGTTTTTTACGTGTATTTCAATGGAAGAGAATAAAATTATTTTTCCACTCACACGTTTTTTCATGACTCTTACTACTTAAATCATGCATTTGCACTACTTGAGGCAAATAGTTGAGATGGTTTTGATTTTTTTTTTGTGAGGATAAGATGGTCGTATTTGTCTCTAGATTCAGAATCAAGACATTTGTGAAGTCTGCCAAATCGTTTTTGTATGAATATATGTCTGAGATATATTTCATGTATCAACACATTTTGTAAATGTTTGTATAAAAATGTGAATAAATACATAGAAATTGTAAATCAAACAAAAAAGTCTATTAGACACAGTCTTCGTGACGAATATCTTGGTGGACAGAACGTTAAATTGAACGATTTGAAGGACATTGTCTTGTCTTTGAATATTGATGAAGCCGTTGACCAGGAAGTTGGCTGCATACTGGGTCCTACAGAGTCTCCTATTGGGCCGCTTGAAAACAGCGTTTATCAATCTTGAGCATCTACATGTGCTGGACGATCTTGTCACTTTTAGGAAATATCCTTGGCAACTGTAGCGTGGAAGTAGACGCACAATGGCCTAAGGACTTGTGTTAAAGATCGTGCAGCAAAGCACAAGCAAAGGAAGAAACAAAAGGAAGTTCACAAGAAGAAGAAATATAACCCTTATGGGTGCTCATCTGCTTTCCAAGTAGGTTTTTTTTTTTTTTTTTGGTTTTTCATGTACCGTTAACTATGTGACTTGTCCTCTTGTAGGTTTGGTTATATGAGGTCATTCGCTTTGTCGTTGAGGCATGCAAGATGGACTATGAGAAACGTATTGACCGCGTACTGCGGTGGCCAACGAACAGGATACCCACCCAAGTTGAGGTTTTTGCGGGACGTTTTCGACAGTACGAGACGGCTAACAATCTTGAGATTCTATATTTACTTACTGAATATTTGAATATAATAATATGTACTTCTGCTAAATTGTTATCTGCACCATGCAAGAGAAGGAAATGGCAGGGTCATTCTTCGTCCAAAGCGAGTTGAAGGACAAGCAGTTATATATAGAAAGAATCGCAAGTGGGTGGGCGCATTTATTGGTCCACTTAATGGAGTGGAAAATGCAGAATAACCCGCCTACTTCCTTTAATCCGACACCAGCCGTCATATCAAGGGGCAAGGAGCGGCAGCATGTGGAGACGGCGCAAAGTTGCCTCCGTAGGGTGGACCATCATATCAAATATAGTGATACATAACATATATTGAATTCTTACTTTATTTTCTTTTCTAATCTCTCATTATCTTATAACTTTGTATTTTACTTTTTTTGGAAGAATACTTATTACAGGAGACAAATTCTATAACTAAAATTGATCAAACTTGTAAGGTACTGTACCAAGAAAAAATATTATTGGTAAGATTTATAACGGACATGTGGTAACAGAATAAATATTTTAAAAGATTTTACATACAAGATAATAACAAAAATTATTTAGGAATGCATAGCGTGGTAATGCCATCATCCATCAAATAAAAGGGTTGTTTAACTTACCATCGTCGATGATTGGGATATATATATATATATATATATATATATATATATATATATATAATAATGTCAATCACAATCAGCACTGACCCAAGTCTACTAGTACATGTTACGCACGTTTTTCCAACAAAATTAAACATCAAAAATTGTTTATTATATTTCGTATACGTGTAAGTAGTATTGTAACACAGAGCGGGTGGCGAGGAAAATCTATGAACCAAAATCGGTGTGGCCTGTGGAATTGAAAATAACAATAGTTGATTTGCACTAGATAGATAAATAAAATATAAATCTGGTTTATATTAGTATTAATATTGGAATTAACAACCTTACTAATATTTTATTTTATAGGCGTGAAAATTGGCTATAGCTTATTCAGGCCCTGGTGGCCAAATTCCATGACAAAGCCACTCACTCACTCAGGGACGGAGGCAGCATATGCTCAGGAGGGGCAGTTGCCCCCGTTGGATCCAAGAAAATTTTTAAAGACCTCCTTTATATATTTTTTTAATTAATTATAAATCCGTACTTATATGTACAAATTCAAACTTTCTTTAATTTTTTCTTCAAAAAATTGTGTATGACACTACCTTCATCATTATTAATCAATGTTTTTCTATCTCATTTAATTTTACATTTTACATATAAGCTAACTTTAAATATTAATATGAAGTTTAGGATTTTTAATTAAATAAATTATTAATTATTCTATTTTATTATTTATTTTAAGATTTTAATTTAAAATTGATATTATAAATAGACCTTCAAAATAATATAAATATATAACATTAAGTTTTCTTTTTAAGTTTTATAACTAGTTTTATATTATTTGAGTTAAATTATCTTCATATATTATAGTTCAATCTTGCCCCCTCTAACCAAATTTTCTAGCTCCGTCCCTGCACTCACTCATGGAACAATTTAATTTATTTATTATTTTACGACAAGATTTAGATTGATCGTGAGATTTCATAGCATATATGTGCACGTGCACAATTTTATTTTATTTTCTTTTATGTGTGTATTTATATATATATGACATAACCGAGTTGATAACATTAGCTACGCTTTGAGCATCCATACCAAATAAATGCAATGCTCTCCTTGACAATCCAATGCAGTATAGCCTATTCTTCTCTACTTTCGATAGCTAGGATTAGGCTTGGGCATTTGCCCGCCAGGTTCGGTGCCCCGGTCGGACCCGGCCAAACGGGGTGGGTCTGGATCACTGTAAGGGACGGGTACGGAGCTGCATAAGCTCTGCTCCATCCGGGATGGGTCCGAGGTCAGGTCCTGCATCTAGACCCGTTTGACCCGCCCCGCCCCGCCCCGCACAGTAAAGGGTAGAAATGAAAAAATTTAAAATATAGGGACTTAGAGGTAATTTAAGGGGGTCATTTTGTTAAGTTTTAATATATATGAACTTCCAGAATATATTTGTTTTTTTGGATTTTTTGGTCGTGACGTGAGCATGTTTATGATGTTGTATGAAATTATGAATGGACTTAAAAGAAATATTACGGGGGATGAGATTGAAAAATATAAATATTACAAAGGTGTAAAGAAAATTTTACGGGACGGGGAGGGGCGGGTTAGGATCTGTCCAATTTTTTTTGCCTCGCCCTGACCCGCCCTGCAATGGGACGGGGCAAAAAAAAATAAGGCGGGGTGGGGCTGGATACTTGCTGCCCCGTACCCGCCCCGCCTTGGTTCCAAGCCTAGCTAAGATAATTTATTTTTGTTCTTCCATCGTCGTCCAATAGGTAATCAGCCCCCTGCACCTCGATACAAATATTTAGAATTATCATGATAACATCATTGACATATATATATATATATATATATATATAGGCGATTACAAGAATTTAGGAGATTCTAACTAACTGCATTTTGTTTTATTTTTTTATTTTCAAGAACTTAAAACGACCAACCAATTTCATGCAGGGCCGTTCGTTGGAATCTCCTAAATTCTCGTAATCGCTTATATATATATATACATATATATACATATATATATGTACATATGTATATATATATGTATATATACATATATATATACATATGTATATATATATGTATGTATATATATATATATATATATATATCTGTGTGTGTGTGTGTGTTTTAATTGCTTACTCCACTTCCAACGAAGATTCAACTCTGCTAACTCCATAGTCAAAATATGAGTCCACTGCACAATGCGAAAAAGAACCCTCAGACATCTTCTCCCCCACCTCCGGATGAAGCCTCGCACTCCGACGACATTTCCCTCTCTCCCTCATCACAAATCTTTGTAGCCATTACTTGCAACTTGCAGTCCAGCCCAGCTCAAAGTAAGCCACAGCCAGGCGTTATTGATTCTTTGACCTTTGCCTCGGGGAATATTAAGCCTGTTTAAGGCATAGTGAAGGGCTGGACCAGTTTCCCGTATCGCATGTAGGAGGAGGGGGAAGGGTGCTTTTGGAAGGTAGCGACAAAACGGTGAAGAGGAGCTTCTTTAAGGGAAATCCGCTTACAATGGCAATGGGAAAATCTGAAGATCACCGGCAACTACGCAAGAAACATCCTGGGGAAGTGGAGGCAGTTAAGGAAAATGGTAGAGGTTGTCAGTATTCTAATCGAGATATAGTTCTTGGTAAAAAGAAAGAAGGCCTTCGTCACAAGGCTGGGGTTCTTTTGGAAGGTATCGATGAAATAGGGAAAAAGTGCTTCTTTGAGGGTAATCTGCTCGTGATGGTAATGAGAAAATCCGAAGATCTCCGGCAACTACGTGAGCAAGATAGTAGGGAAGTGGAGCCAATTAAGGAAAATGGTGGAGTTTGTCAGTATTCTGATTAAGATATAGTTCTCGGTAATAAGAAATAAGGCCTTCCTCACAAGGCCGGGGTTCTTTTGGAAGATAGCGACGAAATGGTAAAGAAGTGTTTCCTTGAGTGGTAATCTACTTGCAATGGTAATGGGGAAATCTGCAGATCTGCGACAACTACATGAGCAAGATCGTGGGTAAGTGGAGCCAGTTAAGGGAAATGGTGGAAGTTGTCAGTATTCTTATCGAGATATAGTTCTTGGTAATAAGAAAGAAGGCCTTCCTCATAAGGCTGGGGTTCTTTTGGAAGATAGCGACGAAAGGGTAAAGAAGCGCTTCTTTGAGGGTAATCCGCTTGCGATGGTAATAGGAAAATCTAAAAATCTGCGGCAACTACGTGAGCAAGATCGTGGGAAAGCGGAGCCAGTTAAGGGAAATGGTGGAGGTCGTCAATATTCTTATCGAGATATAGTTCTTGGTAATAAAAAAGAAGGCATTCCTTACAAGGTTGGGGTTCTTTTGGAAGATAGAGACGAAATGGTGAAGAAGCACTTCTTTGAGGGTAATTCGCTTGCGATGGTAATAACGAAATCTAAAGATCTACAGTAACTACGTGAGCAAGATCGTGGGGAAGTAGAGCCAGTTAAGGGAAATAGTTGAGGTCATAAGTATTCTTATCGAGATATAGTTCTTGGCAATAAAAAAGAAGGCCTTCCTCACAAGGTTGGGGTTCTTTTGGAAGATAGCGACGAAATGGTGAAGAAGCGCTTCTTTGAGGGTAATCTGCTTGCGATGGTAATGGGAAAATCTGAAGATTTGCGGTAACTACGTGAGCAAGATCGTGGGGAAGTTGAGCCAGTTAAGGGAAATGGTAGAGGTCGTCAGTATTCTTATCGAGATATAGTTCTTGGTAATAAAAAAGAAGGCCTTCCTCACAAGGCTGGGGTTCTTTTGGAAGCTAGCGATGAAATGGTGAAGAAGCACTTCTTTGAGGGTAATCTGATTGCGATAGTAATGGAAAAATCTGAAGATTTGTGGCAACTACGTGAGCAAGATAGTAGGGAAGTGGAGCCAGTTAAAGGAAATGATGGAGATCATCAGTATTCTTATTGAGATATAGTTATTCGTAATAAGAAAGAAGGCATTCCTCACAAAGTTGGGGTTCTTTTAGAAGATAGCAACGAAATGGTGAAGAAGCGCTTTTTTGAAGGTAATTTGCTTTTGATGGTAATGGGGAAATCTTAAGATCCACATCAACTACGCGAGCGAGATTGTAGGGAAGTGAAGCCAATTAAGGGATATGGTGGAGTTAGTCCATATTTTGATCAAGATATAGTTCTTGGTAATAAGAAAGAAGGCCTTCCTCACAAGGCCAGGGTTCTTTTGAAGATCACTGGCAACTACGTGAGCAAGATCATGGTGAATTGGAGCTAGTTAAGGGAAATGGTGGAGGTCATCATTATTCTTATCGAGATATAGTTCTTAGTAATAAGAAAGAAGGCCTTCCTCACAAGGCTGGGGCTCTTTTGAAAGGTAGCGACGAAATGTGAAAAAACACTTCTTTGAGGGTAATCGGCTTGCGATGGTAATAGGTAAATCTAAAGATCTACAACAACTACGTGACTAAGATCATGGGGAAGAAGAGCTAGTTAAGCGAAATGGTTGAGGTCATTAGTATTCCTATCAAGATATAATTCTTTGTAATAAGAAAGAAGGCCTTCCTCATACGTCTGGGGTTATTTTGGAAGATAGCGACGAAATGGTCAAGAAGCACTTCTCGGAGGGCAATCTGCTTGTGATGGTAATGGGAAAATCTGAAGATCACCGGCAACTACGTGAGAAAGATCGTGTGAAAGTGAAGCCAGTTAAGGGAAATGGTGGAGGTCGTCATTATTCTTATCAAGATATAGTTTTTGGTAATAAGAAAGAAGGCCTTCCTCACAAGGCGGAGCTTCTTTTGGAAGATAGAGACGAAATAGTGAAGAAGTGCTTCCTTGAGGGTAATCAGCTTGCGATGGTAATAGGGAAATTTGAAGATCTACGGCAACTACGTGAGCAAGATCGTGGGGAAGTGGAGCCAGTTAAGGGAAATCATGGAGTTCGTCAATATTCTGATCGAGATATAGTTCTTGGTAATAAGAAAGAAGGCATTCCTCGCAAGGCCGGGGTTCTTTTGGAGGATAGCGACGAAATGGTGAAGAAGTGTTTCTTTAAGTGTAATCCGCTTTCGATGTTAATGGGAAAATCTGAAGATCTGTGGTAACTACGTGAGCAAGATCGTGGAAAAGTGGAGCCGGTTAACGAAAATGATAGAGGTCATCAGTATTCTTATCGAGATGTGGTTCTTGGTAATAAAAAAGAAGGCCTTCACAAGGCTGGGGTTCTTTTGGAAGATAGCGACGAAATGGTGAAGAAGTACTTCTTTGAGGTTATCCGCTTGTGATGATAATGGGAAAATCTGAAGATTTGCGGCAACTACGTGAGCAAGATCGTGGGGAAGTGAAGCCAGTTAAGGGAAATGGTGGAGATCGTCAGTATTCTTATCGAGATATAGTTTTTGATAATAAGAAAGAAGGCCTTCCTCACACGGTTGGGGTTCTTTTGGAAGATAGCGACGAAATAGTGAATATGCACTTCTTTGAGGGTAATCCGCTTGCGATGGTAATAAAAAAATGTAAAGATCTGCGACAACTACGTGAGCAAGATCGTGGGGAAATGGAGCCAGTTAAGGGAAATGGTGGAGGTCCTCAGTATTCTTATCGAGATATAGTTCTTGGTAATAAGAAAGAAGGCCTTCCTCACAAGGCTGGGTTCTTTTGGAAGATAGCGACAAAATGGTGAAGAAGCACTTCTTAGAGGGTAATCCGCTTGTGATGGTAATAACAAAATTTGAAGATCTGAGGCAACTACGTGAGCAAGATCGTGGGGAAGTGGAGCCAGTTAAGGGAAATGGTAGAGATCGTCAGTATTCTTATCGAGATATAGTTCTTGGTAATAAGAAAGAAGGCCTTCCTCAAAAGGTTGGGGTTCTTTTGGAAGATAGCGACGAAATAGTGAAGAAGCACTTCTTTGAGGGTAATCCGCTTGCGATGATAATAACGAAATGTAAAGATCTGCGGCAACTATGTGAGCAAGATCGTGGGGAAGTGGAGCCAGTTAAGGGAAATGGTGGAGGTCCTCAGTATTCTTATCGAGATATAGTTCTTGGTAATAAGAAAGAAGGCCTTCCTCACAAAGCTGGGTTCTTTTGGAAGATAGCGACAAAATGGTGAAGAAGCACTTCTTAGAGGGTAATCCGCTTGTGATGGTAATAACAAAATTTGAAGATCTGCGGCAACTACGTGAGCAAGATCGTGGGGAAGTGGAGCCAGTTAAGGGAAATGGTTGAGGTCGTCAGTATTCTTATCGAGATATGGTTCTTAGCAATAAGAAAGAAGGCCCTCCTCATAAGGTTGGGGCTCTTTTAGAAGATAGCGACGAAATGGTGAAGAAGCAATTCTTTGAGGGTAATTTGCTTGCAATGGTAATGAGAAAATTTGAAGATCTGCGGTAACTACGTGAGCAAGATCGTGGGGAAGTTGAGCCAGTTGAGGGAAATGGTAGGGGTCGTTAGTATTCTTATCGAGATATAGTTCTTGGTAATAAGAATGAAGGCCTTCCTCACAAAGCTGGGGTTTTTTTGGAAGATAGCGACGAAATGGTGAAGAAGCGCTTCTTTGAGGGTAATCCGCTTTCGATGGTAATGGGAAAATCTGAAGATCTGCGGCAACTACATAAGCAAGATCGTGGGGAAGCGGAGCCAGTTAAGGGAAATGGTGGAGTTTGCCAGTATTCTTACCGAGATATAGTTCTTGGTAATAAGAAAGAAGGCCTTCCTCACAAGGTTGGGGTTCTTTTGGAAGATAGAGACGAAATGGTGAAGAAGCACTTCTTTGAGGGTAATTCGCTTGCGATGGTAATAGCGAAATCTGAAGATCTACGACAACTATGTGAGCAAGATCGTGGGGAAGTGGAGCCAGTTAAGGGAAATGGTTGAGGTCGTCAGTATGCTTATCGAGATATAGTTCTTGGCAATAAGAAGGAAGGTCTTCCTCACAAGGTTAGGTTTCTTTTAGGAGAGAGCAACAAAATGGTGAAGAAGCACTTGTTTGAGGGTAATCCGCTTGCGATAACAATAGCAAAGTCTAAAGATCTGTGGCAACTGCATGAGCAAGATCGTGGGGAAGTAGAGCCAGTTAAGGGAAATGGTGGAGGTCGTTAGTATTCTTATCAAGATATAGTTCTTGGTAATAAGAAAGAAGGCCTTCCTCACAAGGCTGGGTTCTTTTGGAAGATAACGCCAAAATGATGAAGAAGCACTTCTTTGAGGGTAATCTGCTTGCGATGGTAATGAAAAAATATAAAGATTTGCAGCAACTACGTGAGCAAGATAGTGGGAAAGTGGAGCTAGTTAAAGGAAATGATGGAGGTCGTCAGTATTCTTATCGAGATATAGTTATTGGTAATAAGAAAGAATGCATTCCTCACAAGACTAAAGTTCTTTTGGAAGATAGCGATGAAATGGTGAAGAAACGTTCTTCATGGGTAATTCGCTTACGATAGTAATGGGAAAATCTGAAGATCTACGGTAACAACATGAGCAAGATCATGGGGAAGTGGAGCCAGTTAAGGGAAATGATGAAGGCCGTTAGTATTCTTATCGAGATATAGTTCTTGGTAATAAGAAAGAAGGCCTTCCTCACAAAGTTGGGGTTTTTTTGGAAGATAGCGACGAAATGGTGAAGAAGCACTTCTTTGAGGGTAATCCGCTTGCGATGGTAATGGGAAAATCTGAACATTGCTGGCGACTACGTGAGAAAGATCGTGTGGAAGTGGAGCCAGTTGAGGAAAATGGTGGAGGTCGTCGATATTCTTATCGAGATATAGTTCTTGGTAATAAGAAAGAAGGCCTTTCTTACAAGGCTGAGGTTCTTTTGGAATGTAGAGACGAAATGGTGAAGAAGGACTTCTTTGATGGTATTACGCTTGCGATGGTAATGGGGAAATCTGAAGATCAGCGACAACTACGTGAGCGAGATCGTGGGGAAGTGGAGCTAGTTAAGGGAAATGGTGGAGGTCGTCATTATTCTTATCGAGATACAGTTTTTTGTTATAAGAAAGAAGGTCTTCCTCACAAGGCTGGGGTTCTTTTGGAAGATAGTGACGAAATGGTGAAGAAGCGCTTCTTTGAGGGTAATCTGCTAAATCTGAAGATCTGTGGTAACTACGTGAGCAAGATCATGGGGAAATGGACCCAGTTAAGGGAAATGGTGGAGTTCGTCAGTATTCTGATCATGATATAGTTCTTGGTAATAAGAAATAAGGCCTTTTAAGGTCGGGGTTCTTTTGAAAGATTGCGACGAAATAGTGAAGAAGCGCTTCTTTGAGGGTAATCCGCTTGCGATGGTAATGGGTAAATATGAAGATCTGTGGTAACTACGTGAGCAAGATCGTGGGAAAATGGACCCAGTTAAGGGAAATAGTGGAGTTCGTCAGTATTCCGATCATGATATAGTTCTTGGTAATAAGAAATAAGGCCTTTCTTGCAAGGTCGGGGTTCTTTTGGAAGATTGCAATGAAATAGTGAAGAAGCGCTTCTTTGAGGGTAATCTGCTTGTGATGGTAATGGGGATATCTGAAGATCACTGGCAACTACGTGAGCAAGATCGTGGGGAAGTGGAGCCAGTTAAGGAAAATAGTGGAAGTCGTCAGTATTCTTATCGAGAAATAGTTCTTGGTAATAAGAAAGAAGGCCTTCCTCACAAGGCTGGGGTTCTTTTGGAAGATAGTGATGTAATGGTGAAGTAGCGCTTCTTTGAGTGTAATCTGCTTGCGATGGTAATGGAAAAATCTGAAGATTTGCGGTAACTACGTGAGCAAGATTGTGGGGAAATGGAGCCAGTTAAGGGAAATGATTGAGGTTGCCAGTATTCTTATCGAGATATAGTTATTGGTAATAAGAAAGAAGGCCTTCCTCATAAAGTTGGGGTTTTTTGGAAGATAGCGACGAAATGGTGAAGAAGCGCTTCTTTGAGGGTAATCTGCTTGCGATGGTAATGGAAAAATTTGAATATCTATGGCGACTACGTGAGCAAGATCGTAGGGAGGTGGAGCCAGTTGAGGGAAATGGTGGAGTTTGTCAGTATTCTGATTAAGATATAGTTCTTGGTAATAAGAAAGAAGGTTTTCCTCACAAGGCCGGGGTTCTTTTGGAAGATAGCGACGAAATGGTGAAGAAGCGCTTCTTTGAGGGTAATCCGCTTGCGATGGTAATGGGGAAATTTGATGGTAATGGTAATGGTAATCCGCTTCTTTCATTTATCTACCCTTGTATGTTGATGATATATTGATAGCTTTAACGAATGTCGAAGAAATTGTAAAGTTGAAGAGTCAGTTGAATCGAGAGTTTGAGATGAAAGATTTGGGTGAAGCTAGGAAGATACTAGGTTTGGAGATTAGCAGCGATAGAGGGAGAAGCAAAATTTGTTTGGCTCAGAAGCAATATCTAAGGAAGGTATTACAACGATTTGGCATTATAGAGCAGTCAGAGCCTGTAAGTACCCCACTTGCTCCTCATATAAAGCTTAGTGTATCTTTATCTCCTAGTACAGATAAGGAATGAGAGTTTATGTCTCGAGTTCCATACGCTAATGCAGCTGGTAGCCTGATGTATGCTATGATGTGTATGAGACCCGACATTTCACATGCAGTTGGAGTTGTGAGCAGGTACATGCATGATCTTGATAAAGGACGTTGGCAGGAAGTGAAATGGACTTTATGGTATTTGTTGAAAACCGTAGATGTTAGCTTAGTATTTGAGAGGGATAATAAATGTGATCAGTATGCTATTGGTTATGTTGATTTTGATTATATTGGTGATTTGGATAAACATCGGTCGATAACCGGTTATGTGTTTAGTCTTACAAGAGCACCAGCGAGTTGGAAGTCTATTTTATAGTCTACAGTGGCTTTGTCTACTACAGAGACAGAGTATATGGCAATGACAGAGGCTGTGAATGAAGCTATTTGGTTACAGGGATTGCTGGACGAATTGGGAATTAGACAGAAGAAGATTAGTCTTTATTCTGACAATCAGAGTGCTATTCACTTAGCGAAGAATCTAGTGTTCCATGTTTATACGAAACATATTGATGTTCGATATTATTTTGTGCGGGAGATCATTGACGAAGGGAGAATCTTACTTCAAAAAATTGATATTGCTGAGAATCTCACAGGTATATTGACTAAGGTTGTGACAGCGATCAAGTTCAGTCAATTTTTGGACTTGATCAATATTATACGAGTTTGACCGAGCCATTGGACGCATTTGGAGGCGTTGCAGCTGTGATAGAGAATAAGAGAAAAAGAAGAGTCTTGTAGTGGAATGGCTAAATCGCCAAGGTAGAGAATTATTAAAATTGTGGCTCTTTAGGCAATTGTATGTGTGCAAGGATCCCACATGGAGTGGGAGTATTTATATTAGAGAGACTTAGACTTATAAATTAAAGTCAAGTCTTCTCACTTAATTGTCCCATTGAAAATTCTCCTCTACCCCTTATATTTGTAAGGTCTTACATATAAGATCTCATAATTTAAGGATTTTTCATTAAGGACCTTAAAGTTTGTAATATTTGTTTTTTTCAATTTGATTTTGGGTATTTTTAGTATTACCCACTTGTTTGGGTAATTACAGTTTGGTCCAATTATCCGGGTAATTGTAGTTTGGTTTAATAGTTGTGGTATTTATATTGTAGTTCAAAAGTTTGTAATTCTCTTTGAAAATAGTGGAAGGTTTCTCCAGCGGCGTCCGAGGATGTAGGTATTTATACCGAATCTCGTTAAATCTTGGTGTTCTTTTTATTTCTGTATTGTGGTTGATTGGTTACTTCTTTAATTGCTATTATATTCAATTATCTAGTATAATTTGTAGTTGTGCACAACAATTTCTTCGTTTGCCACAACCAAAAACATCCCAAAGACCTCAGTCTCAACAGAAGCCAAATTCCAGACCTTGACAATCCATTTCTTGCTCGCTTCATTTTAGTTTGCAAACTTAACGGAACTCTGATACAAAGGACTGATTTTGAAATGATAAATGTAGTCATCTAAGCACTGTCTGAATTGGTTTTTGGAAACAAAAGTTTGATAAGAAGCAGGGAATGGATTGTGAGAAGCTCACATAACTGTTTAGCCAAGTGAAGACGGAGACGATCGTAGGAATATTTCTTCGAAAGAGAAGCAAAACAATCTTCCCTTTCGAGAATTATGTAAGGTATCGAATGGTGGCTAAGGCATGCTGCCAGTTCAGCCACTCACGGGTGATGCTGCAATTACAATTTTCAATTTTAGTATATAAACTAATATTATAATCTTATTTATTCATATATTATAATTTTTAATGGCAAATTAATTTTGATAAATTTAATCTTTCAAATATTTTATAATCTACTATTTGTATAAAAGAATTTATGCATGACGTTGGTAAGATTTGTATTATTAAAAAATACTTACGTGAAACGGGTTTAATAAATTATTTGGTGATTTATTAAACCAACCTGATTTATTAAAAAAAAAAACAACAGAAAAGAAATTCTTCCTACTGCGACCAAGAACGGCAATACCATTAACCAGTGCTCACGTCAAAACGTTTCTGTCAGACATTTCGTCGAACACTTTAAACGAATCATCAACAGAGCCACATCTAGAATACATATTGATCAAATCAAGAATCTTAATATCACTCAAGTGAATGTTATTTGTTGCGATTCTTGGATTGATTGCTTTTGCTTTAGTGGCATTTGATTTTATTTGCTTTTGTTTATGTGTTTGGCTGCCGAGAAAGCCGGGGAAATGACGGAAAATGAAGAATTTCTTTTCTGTTGGCAGACTGGCGGTGGCTCGTATGAACCCAAGGAGGAAAGAGGG
Organism: Boswellia sacra; assembly: GCA_013180625.2. Lineage (NCBI taxonomy): Eukaryota > Viridiplantae > Streptophyta > Magnoliopsida > Sapindales > Burseraceae > Boswellia > Boswellia sacra. The sequence goes on from SNVD02006294.1 coordinate 75,376, forward strand.
AGAGTCGGAGAAAGCGGGGAGGGAAAATCGCGGTGGTGGACGCTGCTCGACTCACATTCAACGTTGAGCCGATCTATTATGATTCATGTCCGTTCACGTTTTCCTTTGAACAAAAAATTCCAAGAACGAAACCCTAATAGTTCGATTTCTCTTCCATATTGTTAAATCTTCAATTAACATATCAAATTTGATATTTGAATTAAATATGCTTTTTTCTTCTATTTTGTATCTTAATTTCTGGCATGTCATTTGAAGAAGAATTTCAGAAGAAGGAATTTCAAGAAAGTAGAAGTGGAAGCTAAGAACAATGTCTCGGATGACGAAGAAGAAAGGAGGTAATAGAATTGTTAAATTTATTGCTAATTCGGGTTTATTTTGTCCGTTAACATAATAGTAATGAATTTTTTTTTAATAAATCAGGTTGGTGTCGGCGGAAATGAAGTTTTTTTTACAGAAACAGAGAGAAAGAGGATCAAGAATATTGGCAATAACAAGTGCATTGCAAAGCGGAATAGGCGGAAGAGGAGGAGCTGCTGTTGGTTTAGCAAGTGATTGAAAACAATGAAGGAGATGAAGAGAAAGACGAATTGGTTCTCTAAGAAACCTTCGCTCGGGAGACCACCGTCAGCCAACATGTAATTGCTCTTGTCCTTTTCTAATCACTTTCTTTTGTTGCTTTTTGAGTTAATGTTTAGCCTTTGCTGATCTTTAATACTAAAAAATGTATAATATAACTTCGGAATTTTGCACGTTTAAAATTGAATTTGGTTAGTTTTCTGTCTAGAATTGGGAGAATTTTACTTTTATTTTTATTATCGTGTTAACTTTAAATCTTGTAGCTCTTGTAATAAAATAGTTGTCTTGCGGTTGCTTCCCTATTTTTATTAATAGGTTGAAGTACATTGAGCAGGAACTGGCAAAGGAAAGGGGGAAGAATATTGATGTGGGAAATCAAGTTCAGAATGATCTAAAGCGTGCTGAAGTTGCATTGTACAAAATTCCGGAACATCCCAAGGTAAGTGGATTGCTTGATGTCACAGACTCATGGTATTTCTTATGTTACTTCGTATGGTGTTTGAAAATTTTTCATGTTATCAAATTTCACATTTGAGTGACTTCTGAGCGAGTAGTTGGTGCACATATCTGATGTAGCATGAAGTAAATTATACTTGAAGTACTATTTTTGAATTCTAACATATTTTCTCTCTGTTGATGTCATGACCTTATAAATTGGTAGAATGGGAAGGCTTATGCTCACCTGCTTAATGCTCTTGCGTTCTTGCCACCTTTGATACTAAAGATCCCGCAGAATGGGCAAACATGGTTCTTGAACAGGAAGAGAAATATGATTATAAAAGATGTCTCACTCCAAACAATATTGTTGACGGTTCACCCAATCTTAATCTTGCATTTGATGCACAAATATTCCAACATAGGTGAGCTATGACTGATAGCATTTCGTGCATCTTATGCCTGATGCTAGTCCATTTTTTCTTTCCTTGGTTTCCCTCATTACCATGAATTTTTCCAATCTGCCCTTGCAGAAATTTTCTTCTTTCTTTTCTTTCCGATAATGTTGGTGATATTTATACAATTCAAATTTGTGGCTACTTTACATTTCAAATTTCTGATAAGCTAAAATCTTTTTCTAGTTTTTTTGTTCCACTTATGCTAAAGTTAGAGCAAATGAATCTTTATTGCTCATATTTGCGCATTTTCAGTTCCGTAGCATGTTATAAATCCTGTGCACTTGCTGGTTAAATGCAAAGCTTAATTGAAAAAGTTTTTCTCCTTATTTTGGCTGGTTCTTAATTGTTTATAGCTTTATGGGGTAATAAAATGTCTTTTCATTTTTATGGATGGTTGATGATGCCCTCCATGTTGCTAATAGAATGCCCCTTTATTGACGAGGTAGATGCTTTTGGTACCTGCTAGGTTTGATACTCAAAGTGGAGCTGATAGAGAAGTTCATTACGTCCTTTCCTTTCATAGCTCATGAACAGCTATGACCGAACAATTATGTTTAATTAGCTTTTTCTGTAATCATTATTTTCAATTTATAGAAAATTTATCATGAAATGGTCTGAAACTAGTTCCTTTTTTTGTAAAATTTCTTTTGTTTGAGTCTCATAACATATCCTATTCTAGTCCAGCAGAGATGCAGTTTGGACCCTGCACTTCTATAACTGGAACACTTGTAAGGCTTGACAAAAGAAGTAACTTCCTCGTAACTCCAAAAATGAATTCTTCACCTCATAAGAGGGGAAAGGATGGTTGTTTTATTTGTATTTCTCTTGCAATCCCCTTCCCTTCCCTCCTTTTTCTAATTGATGTTTGTTTGCATATCTCTTTTATTAATTGGGTATTGTTTGTTTGTGTAACTCTTATATTTATTGGGCGGATTTGTAACCTTTTTCATATAACTCGAGCCTTGATCTTAAGGTGTGCTTGTCAAGCATTGTGATACACTTAATGGTGGCCTGTGTCTGCATAGGTTTCCAGTTTACAGTGCTGACAGCGAGCCCAAATGATGAGGGGGACTTAAAGGATTATGTTTCTTGACCAGCAAAGATCACTACAGGTTAGGTTAGTTGATCTCGATTTTCTATACTGTAGCCTGTTTAGGCAAGCATCTTACGTCAAAACATAAAGCAATTTTACAGCATGCAAACTTCGTGTGGTTAAGTCTGATACAAAAGCAATGCATTCTGAATTCAGATGCTTCTACTTTGATAGCAGAATAATTTCTTGTTGCTGTTTGTGACCATCTTTTTTTTTTTTCAAGTTTAATGCGCAGAAAGATGAAGAAAGTAATATTACAAGCTGTTATGTAACTTGAGTTGAGGCAGCCTTAATATCGCAAGATTTAATATTTGTATTAAACCACCTGGGATGTTGTCAATCATTGCAAGTATGAGTCTAAAACATTGCTTCTAACATAGTTAGAACTTATCAAATGAGTGAATAAAAATTTAGCAAACAAAGTGAAGAAATGCAAATGAGTTGCAGCACGTTTTCTTTCCTTTCTCAATTTTACTATATCTTAAGTTACTTGAGTGGCGAGATGCAGGATCTAATTCTTAGGACTGATTGTCATGCTTACAAGAAAAATTCAAGAGGGGCTCTAAACGAATGTGAAGAAGCGTGCTGCATACTTCAGATTTCACAATGAAAGAGGTCTATTGGCTCACAAAACATAAGGTTGCTTATATTTGTTGAATGGGCGCAATGAAAGAAAATAGTTAATTATTTTTATGTGATTGGTGTATAGACTGATTGGTGAAAATTTATCATTGATACTTTTCCTTTTACTCGAATGTTCAGTCTACGGGGTCCTTATGTATTAATTCCTATTTCATGGTGCATGCTGCTGCTATACCTCTGTCACTGCTCGGTGAAGCTTGCTGAAGAATGGATTCGGCTACCATTCATGAGATCCTGGAAAAGCTAGGGTATAAAGATGATGAGGGTGTTGCTACAGAGTTTAGTTTCTAATCTGTGAAAGCCAAATAGTAACCAAACGCATGTTAAGCCTCAAGTACTTGTTGCACAATTAGGCATTGACCTGTTTTGGGTATTTCATTATGTAAATCATCTTAATTCCGTAAATTTTCTTGGAAGTCTTAAGTCTAATGTTTGCTTTTGTTGAATTGAATTGGCTCAGTCGCAGTTTAAGATGTTAAGACATTAACCTGGTTTTGAACTTCTTGTTGTGAACTTCATTTGACTTAATAGATTGATCCATCACTTCTGTGGTGGGTAGTTTTTTGTTTTGGTTGTTAGTTGTAACTGCTTCATATCAAATTGTTAAATGGCATATAATGATCTGTTTCTTAATATATTTCATTGGTAGAGTGTACTGTTAGTGCATTACCCAGCTGACTAAGGGTCATTAACTTGACTAATATATAATTGTCATATATCTATTTACTCCCCCTAGCTTCTCTTCTTAGTTTCTTCTAATTTCTCCTTGTCTTTTAATATTATTATTTACTTTTATTATTATTCCACACACAAACACACTCTGTCTTTTGTTCAACTTCCAATTCCAATCCTCCAACAACTGACTTCTTTCCATTTCCAATTTCAATTTCAAAACCACATTTTGTATATCTAGGGTTTGATTTGGTTTTGTTTACTCTTTGTTTTATTTATTGCTTGAATGTTTGACTCTCTACACAGTCCAACTCACTGTTTTTCATGGTAAGATACCACTTTAACTTCCATTTTCAGTCAGTCCTCTATCATTTTTACCTGTTTATCTGGGAATTCTGTCATGTCAAGTGTTTTTGTTCGTCTTTGCATTTGTTCACTTGCTGTATGTTCAAATTCCCCAAGGAGAAATGGTTTTTGTTTTACTTTTGTTTTGCTGTCGGTGAAGTTTTTGCATCGGCTTTTTGAAGTGTTATATGATGAGTGTCAGTTGCTTTCTCAGCAACCAAAAGCTGGTTTTCAGTTGCTTTTCTGCTTCAAATTAGGTTGTCCGGCATTGCCTCTGCTTGTGGGTTGCTTGTTTCAAGTTGGACATCCTTCGCTCTTAATTTTCATCAATTTTCGAACTTTTCTCATTATTTTTATTCAATTTTGTGATTTCTGAATCATTAGACTCATGAACTCGTGTTTAAGCTTGTTTCTTATCTAGCCTTTGGTTCAAGATGCTTCCTGTTCAAATCTGAATCTCAGGTGAACTTGAATTCGGATTCTTCTACTACTTCTCATTTATCTTTTGAAATTTCATGTTCATTCTAGAGCTTGATACAGGTTTCTGCGTCTGTTGTTTTGAGATTCAATTTTTCTCTTCCAAAAGAAAGTATGTTGTCATGCTTTGTTTGTGATGCAATAGCTTTTATTGTTAAAAATTTTCTCTCTTACTCTTACTCTTATTTGTCTCTTTAATTTCTCTTTTTATTTCCTTGGTGCAGAAATTTCTTCGACATTTGACCAATCACTCAAGATTCTGAAAGGGAATGAGGTGAGAAAACCCATATTTTATAAATTTTTGTTTGTCAAATATGTTATGAGAATGGTTCCCTTTTTGAAGGTATATGATTTGCCATTGTTTTTTTCTATTTAATATATTTATATTCTTAGCATTCCTCCAACCTGGCCTTCTTTGGTAAAAATATTTCTCTTAACGGATTGTTTTTTCTGGAAACTATACATAATGGTTTGTGTTTGGTCTATACATAATCAGAAATTTGTTCTATTTTGTTTGGTTTGTGTTCATTATCAATGATACTGCATATAACGTAACAGTGTTCTGCATGTATCAGGTATGATAAATATATTTTTATAAATAATAATAACATCTTTGTATGTGTGTTACCTACCCTGATTTTGATGCCAGTTGAACATGTCAGTTGTGCAAAAATTTAAGAATAACTTGATGAATAATCTTTATATGAATTATGTTGCTATCAAGATCGTTTTATTTTGCAAAATCGGTTGTTATATATTTGACTGTATGTGCATATATGTCTTGACAGGCAAGGGAGAAAATCATTAGCAAGACAAAGTAGACTATAGATGAGCATAGGCAACAAGGCCCCTCAGAAGGTAGTAGTAATGTGTACTTGGAAGGCTATTGAAGGAAGAAAACAAACTTGATGAAACAAAGACATAAAGAAGCTTCTGATACTCATATGAACCACTAACCTCCCAATATACATATATCATAATATTTTCTCTCACTACAAGAATCAGGGGCATATACTGCACCCATCTGCGGCGGTTTTTAAAAACCGCCGCAGAAGGCCGACATACAACGAACTTTGCGGCGGTTTCGAAACCGCTGTTTAACTGGGCAAAAATCCCCAAATTTGTTTTGCCCTAAGAGCGGGAATTGCGTGAAATAATTTGGATCTCCCCCTCATCTCTCTCCCGTTTTCGCCCTCTCATCAAATTCTTGTATTCCCTCTCATTTCTCATCAAATTATTTTCTAAATAATTGCGGGAATTGCGGGAATTGGTCGTGCCAAGCTTCCCTGTTTCGGATTTCCATTTTCTCTGCCAAGCGAATTGTAACTCCACCACTCTTCTGTTTCGATCGTCGAGGCACTTTCTTCCGCTTTCTTTCGCTTTGCTACTGGTGAGCTGCTTCAACCGAGTCGACGAAGATTGTGGCGAGGGATATCGTTTGACGCAGTTTGCCTGCTTTCTTCCGCTTTGCTACTGGTGAGCTACTATATCTTATGTCTGCGTTTGCTATTGCGTTTCCATGGCTTGTTGTTGCTGTTTGCGTTTCCATGATGATTTTTGTGTGATCGACTTCCATTAATTTTCTTTGGGAAATCATAGATTTGCAATAGACATTGTGGATTGCTGTGTGATTTTATATTTCTAGTTGAACTTTGTAATTCATCATTCTTTTATCATCATACATCGACATTTTTGTGCAACTATTAAATAGATAGTCAGTTGCTGAACCGATTCAACACAAAAAGCAGATTGGGGTCCTTTTCTTACAATCAGCAGCAAAGAGAATAGTAAAACATGATAATTAATAAGCCAACCACAGCCCATTGGAAAGAAAGAAAAAATAAATCTGAAGTAATGAAAGTTTAGAATCATAATGATGTTAGGATAAGCAGAACTGATCCTCTCAAGACTCCCATGCATGCAAATTTATTCCAAGATTGGGAATAACTAGTTGAAAGCTTTTAGCATTCTTTCAAATTTCTAATTATTATTGAAAAATAATCTTAGAAACTACTTTAATTTAAAAATTATCAACCTTTTGTAACTCAACTAAAACAAACGCCTCCTTGGTCATTTCATTCTCTTTTATTCAATTTTGATTTCTTTAAGGTTAAAAACCACATCCTGAAAATCAGTCTTCAATTCAAGAAGGCGGATTAAAATTCATATCTTAGTGTTTGTATTTTTATGATACGTGAAAGTGATGAATTCTGTTTAAAGTTCAAAATCTCATTTGATTGCGGGAAACAGCCAACCTCTGCACTTTGCCTTTGCAGTAAAAGTCACTGAGAAGAGTAATTAGAAACATAGCAAATAAAGCTAAAATGTAATCTAATTTGTCTGACTTAAAATGTCTCTATAAACTACTTCATGAAGAGTGAAACCAATCAGCTGGTTCTTGGAAGCAACGAACACAACTAGAAAAAATACAACACGATGCATCTGAATCTCCTTGTCTCTATTTCTTATCATATCCACTTTGCCCTGACCTTAACCTCACTGCATTTCTTGTCTGCTGGTATCTATGTTTCCTGAGAAAGTCTGACCACTATGTTTAATATTTTCTACAAGGCATCAAAACAGTTTTTGTTCAGAAAATGCAAACAAATTAGATATTTGTTCAGAAAATGCACCAACAGAGGTAATACTTGATTCAATAATTATTGAGACAGTTGCACCATAATTTTAGATATTTTTATATGGCTTGCGTTCAGAAATTAAAAAAGATCTCTTCACTTTTTTAAGCTGGGCAAATAGATGATTATACTCTATTATTATAATAAATATCAGGTTATCTTTAATTCCCTTACACTTGGAAGCTATTTCTGTTAAAAAACACAAACATAATTTCAACTTTTCTGCAATGCCCAAATGCCTCAATGATATCCCAGGATTAATGCCACCAAGCAGAAACATAGTAAAGATGCCTAATTTTCTTGTTCATTTAAATATTTATGTATAACCATAATTTTTCAAGTAAATGAATACATCAGATGAAATATTATTGAAGCTTTTACTTGAAACAGTTTATCCTAAAGTAGAAATTTGGTCAAAAAGGGTAAAAGGACCTAAAGAAATTTTAAACAACAATAAATGAATGTGATCTAAGATAGATAGATAGATATATCTGAGTTGAGTTGGGTTGGGTTGTGTTGTGTGGTGTTGTGTGTAGGTTAGATATGTAATAAGTGGGGTAGTGTAAAACTCAAAACAGAAAACTGAAAAGAGAGATTTGTTTAGCGAGAGAGAGAGAGAGAGAGTTATATATGAATAAGTATGTTGGTTTGTTGTTGTTGGGCTGCTGCTTCAGCTTCTGCTGTTTCTGAAATCTCTGCTGCTGCTGTTGGTTTCTGTTGGGTAGGCTTAGGCTGCTGCTGCTACTACTACCACTTCTGTCTTTTCTGAGCAAAGAGAAATTGGGGATTTAGTTGAGAGGGAGAGATGATGACCGAGTTTTTTTAGCTGTGGAGACTCAGCCTCAAGTAGTAGTAGTAGTAATAGAGATACAGAGAGAGAGAAAGGAGAAAGACAATTAGAAAATGTTCTAACCAAGTATAAGATGGAAGACCTTCAGAGAAGAGTGAATAATTCTGAAATGACAAATCAAGCAAACATTTGGAAGAAGAAAAGCATTTTCTTTGAACTACCATATTGGGAGCATAACTTGATTAGATATAATCTTGACGTCATGCACATTGAGAAGAATGTATGTGATAATATACTCTGGACATTATTAGGGGATTCGAGGAAATCAAAAGATTCATTGAAGGCTCGACTTGATTTGGCGGATATGAAAATTAGGAGAGCACTGCATCCTCAACAACGCGGTGTTAACAAATTGTATTTACCTCCTGCATGCTTCTCAATGAACAAAGATAATAAAGATGTCTTTCTGAGTGTGTTGAAGAAAGTGAAGTTACCAGATGGTTATGCATGAAATATTCGACGGCGTGTTCACATGAAAGAGCGGAGCATTTCAGGTTTGAAAAGTCATGATAATCATATTTTGATACAACAATTGCTTCCTCTTGCTGCTCGAAGGGCTTTGCCAAAAAATGTTGTTGTTACTTTGATTGAGTTAGCAAACTTTTTCAAGCAACTGTGCTCCAAAGTGAATACTGTAGATGACTTAAACTCTATTCAACATCGAGTTGTGCTTACACTCTGCAATCTTGAGAAAATTTTTCCACCTTCATTCTTTGACATAATGGAGCATTTGCCTATTCATCTTGCTCAAGAGGCATCTTTAGCGGGACTGGTACAATTTCGATGGATGTATCCTATTCAAAGGTATTTTTAAATCACATGTTACCTAATGTTCTTTTAACTTCAATTCTTATCAACGAATATATATTTAGAAATCTTTCGAATTCTATAGGTATTTACTAACTTTGAAGAGATATATGCGCAATCGTGCACACCTGGAGGCTTCTATTGCTAAGGGATATCTACTGGAGGAGTGCATAAATTTTTGTTCAAGATATCTTGATGAGGTCGAGACTAAAATTAATCGAGGACCCCGAAATAAGGATGGTACCTCAAGTGAAGGAGAGCATTTTGAACTTGATCATGTATCTTGGGTTCAAGCACATAGATATGTGCTAGTTAATACACCTTATATTGATCCCTTTCAAGAGTAAGATATGCATCATCATTTCTTTTTCTAAGCAACTTAGTGAAGTTGACTTGCATAGTTAGTAATGTCTTTTGATGTCTTCTGACACAGGGAGCATCTAAATGAACTTCAACGACAAATGCCCCGTTTTACTATTCATGAAATCCATAAAGAGCATAACAAAACTTTCCATGAATGGTTTCGAAGTCATGTAAGTGTTAGTTATCTATTGAAGTGCTACCATTATACTGACTTTCGATTCTAACTATATAGGTTCACTCCTTACAAGAGACATCAAATGTATCACTGTCCAAGGAAATCATCAATTTAGCTAATGGGCCTAAATCGGGCGCACATCGCTATAAATCTTATGTGGTTAACGGCTTCAAATTTCGAACCAAAGACACAGATAAGCACAAGACAACTCAGCAATGTGGTGTTATTTTGAAGGCTGATACCATGAGCTATGCTAGTGCACGAGATAAAAATCCCTTTTCAAGCAGTGTTACATTTCTTGGAGTGTTAAAAGATATAATTCAAATTCGTTATGTCAATGACATGACTTTTATGTTGTTCAAGTGTGATTGGGTTAATAATCGGATTGGAAAAAAGTGTGATGAATTTGACTTCACGATGGTTAATTTTAATCATCTATTATATAAAGATAATCATGTGGATGAGGAACCTTTCATTTTAGCAGAACAAGCTGAGCAAGTTTGTTATATTCAAGATCCAATGGATGAAGATTGGCATGTTGTGCTTAAAATGACAATGAGAGATACATATGATTTCAATTCCAAAAGTTCATCTACCGCAAACATGGTGCCACAAGTTGAGCTATATACACAACAAGAATTTGATGAAAGGGGTTATTTTCGTGAGGAAGATGTTCAATAGGTTCGGCAAGGAGTTGAAGGCACAACAATTATCATCAATACAGAAGACAACGATGATGAGATGGACGATATTGATTGACTACTCTTTTGGGCATGCTCTATTTTCTGTCATTTTGTATCTTATTGTGGTTTTGCTGGGCATTTGTCATATATCCTCCCTCGAATGGGTGTAACAATAATTTTCTTTGAATGAAGTAAATATTTTATTCTTTTTTGTTTTTCTTAAACGGATTGTGATTTTTTTTTATATGCATATGTTTTATATTGTGATATATACAAAATGATGTTAACATGGTTATCTATTTTTGTTTTTTTGTAGGTAACTATGCCACCAAAGAGACATTGAGACATTTTAATGGAGAGTATAATACAACGGGAAGCAGAATCTCGACGACAATCGACATCTTCCCAAACTCAGACAAATAATGGAGAGCAAGGTATCTACATAAATAACATTTCTTTACTAATTAATATGTAAAGTTGTTTTCTCATTTGTTTCTTTGTTTTTCAGATGATGGTGGTACGTCAAAGGTTGTAAAAGGTCGTGGATCAGCTCGCACTATTCGGGAGTGGGGAACAGGGCAAAGGTTGCATGTAGAGTTTAACTCTCAGTGGCAACCAATAAATGCAAACAAAGATAAATTTACCTCCCAACTTGGAATCATAGCAAAGAATGGCAACATGGCTCCACTGACTTGTCCGCGATGGCAAAACATGCCACAACATCTTTTAGATGACATTTGGAAAGAAGTAAAGGTGAGTAATTTATATGAAATTCTTGGGTTATAACATATTTTTTGGTATCTATATTAATCTATTATGATTTGTAGTTGTAGGATAATACAGATGTTCCTGACGAATATAGAGTTCATTGTCTAAAAGCAGTTGGGAATCTTTGGAGGGATTGGAAAGCTCGTGTCAAGAGAGAGTATTACAAGAAATTTGATACAGATGAGGATCGGTTAGCTTTCACTCCTCCTAGAGTTAACCCGGACCAGTGGCCTATTCTTGTAGCTTATTGGGGGACGGGAGAAGCCAAAGTATATGTCTAACTCAACACATGATATATATACCAAAATAGTTATTTGTAAGTAGTCATAAATTCTGTAATACTTATACTTTTGAAATTGTTTGTATTATAGGAAGTTGCAGAGAAAAATAAGATAAACCGTGCACAACAAGTTGCACTTCATCGCACAGGTCGTACGTCGTTTGCCCAGAAGCGGGAAGAGGTAAGTTTTGCATAACTATGAATACGTCTTTATCTACATGCTATTTTTTAGTAGTTATGAAAATGCTACTTCTATTGAGATATGAAGGAAGTAGTTGTCTTTCTATTATGTTACCATATATTGCTTAGAAATGGGATGTTTTTATTTTTTATGATGTTTTTGATAAGTAACTTCATTTTGTAAGTACTTGTACATCGTGATACAACTTTATATTTGGTTTTTTTTTTTTTGGTTAGATGATAAGAAAGGGCGAACAAACTGATCGTATTAGTGTCTTCATCAAAACTAGAACAAAAAGTAATGGAGAAATAGGTGATAGTGAAAGTGCAAAAATAATAGTAAGTTCTACATTTCTTTGAACATATATTCATCTAGTAGGTACGAATTTACTTTGCTTATTGTTTTATCTTCTTTAACTTGTTATTTGTTTTCATAATTTTGTAGAGTAAATTTAATAAGGGTTTGTCTCAATTTACACAAGAGCAACAAACTCAAGATGTGAGAGAAGAGGTATTTGGAAACGTAATGGGACCTGATCATCGTGGCTATGCTCGGACATACGGTTATGGTCCATCTCCCATTGACATTCACGGATGCAGCAGCTCATCTGATAATCAATTGAGGGAGCAGTTTAGTGCCTTATAGCAAGCACACAACAATTTGAATACTGCTCACAACAACTTGAAGGAAGAATACAACAACTTGAAGATGACGCATGCTGAGGTTCTTTCCTTTCTGCAGGAGACGTTTCCAGAATTTGCACAGCGGCATGCAAACAGATCGGTATTCACATATTTCCATAAAAGTTGAAAGTTTTGAATGATTCATATTTTAACTTGCGTTTGGTATTCTTTTTTCTGAATAGGTTCCAGATGCTTCAAGTGGACATCAAAGTCGTTTTCACCTTGATAGTCATGGAACAAATAATATCACACATGACCCATCAGATGAGGAACATGAGTACGTATAAACAATCATATTTGTTCAAAATTAAATAATCATATTAAATGAATAATATCTAAGTTACAAATTTATTCTTGCAGGTTTGCACTTATGTGGAGGTTGATGGACTCTTAGTTTTGTGGTTTGCACTTATGTGGAGTTTGATGAACTCTTAGAGATGTTTAACCATTTGCTTATTGTTAGATGTGTTAAACTATGTAAATTATGATACAGTTACATTTGATTTGTTTATTACAATATGTTTAAAACCACTCATATGAGATGCTTTTATATTCTGAATTACCTTTATATTAATATTGAATGCATATAATTATTGAAATGTTATGGAATACTATTTTTTGAGGTAGCTGAACTGAATTTGTGAACAGCAGGTGTGAATTAAATAAAAACAAATTGTTGTGGTAAACAGAAACGCTTTTTACGGCGGTTTATGGACCGTTGCAAATAAAAATCGTAGCAAACATATGCGGCGATTTCATGTTCGACGTAAAAACATTTTTTACGGCGGTTTTCGTGTTCGACGTAAAAACATTTTTTACGGCGGTTACAATGTTCGACGTAAAAACATTTTTTACGGCGGTTTTCGTCTTCGATGTAAAAACATTTTTTACGGCGGTTATGATGTTCGACGGTTAAATGTTCGACGCAAGAAATTTATATACGGCGGTTTCCGCAAAAGGGTGTGACAATTTCGTTGTCCTTTTTTATGTCGAAATCGCCGTATAAATTTTTTTACGGCGGACAAAAATCGCCGTAAATCCTTTTACTGCAGTTGCTTTTACGGCAGACGAAAACCGCCGTATAACCGCCGTAAAAGGTTATTTACGGCGGTTTTTGTCCGCCGTAAATAATGTAGTCTGTTGTAGTGGATCTGTTTTTTCTTCAACTTGATAGCAGTAACAAGAGTGTCTAAGGAGAGAATTTATAACTACGAAATGCTAACATGGAAGATTACAAAGCACTGCCATTCACTCAATGTGTAAATTATGAATTAATGCATATATGTTTTGATGATTGTTCTTTAGGAGTACAATTTTCGGGCATTATTTTGTCGTGGTTGAAATTGGTTAATTTAGTGTTATTAGATATCTAGTGAAATTGCTTGCATCAATCTCACTTGGTTGCAAATATTTTTCAGTTACAATTATTGAAGAACAGATGTATACAGTTTAATGTTATGATTGAAATATATATTCCATACCAGTTTGGCGAAACACTTTTAAGTAGGGGGCATTGCAATGTTGCCAATGGGGGAGGCAAAATGTGATGTTGTTGATCAAGTTACCATGTTCATTTTGTTTAATTATTGATTCAACTCTCCACATTTTAACTTAACTTTCAATTTTATTGGAGATTTAATTACTAAATGGTTAATAATGTTTATTTTAATGTTAAAACTTTTAGTTTAAGATAATTACTAAAAGTGCTTGGATCTTCTTAAATGTACTTGTTTATGATCATTTGCTACTTGTGCTTTTATATGCTTTTTCTTGCTATTGATAGTCAATATTCAAGATTTTATTTCGTCATTGTTGGTTTAAAATGGTTTCAATTTATTTTTGCTATAGGGCAAGGTTGATTAACTGGGAGTGGATCTGTTTTACCAATCTTTTAAAGCTGGATAATGTTACTCAAGTTTAGTTATAATTTTTTTTTTCCATTTTATTGTTATTTTAAGTTGTTTTTGAATAATGGATGAAGGATATGTTGACATTTTAATTGATGGATAATATATATAAGATTTCAAAGTTCATTAGTGATTGTGCTCTTTATACATGTGCTCCTGGATATCCTCTCAGTGTGAAATCAACGGAATCGAAGCTCCTGTTAATGTGTTGTGCTTGTCTTCTAACCAGCTAAATTTGGAGCTACTTTTATGTAAGATGAGTTAATATTTTTGCTAAGAAGAATCTATCAAGTTGGACCTACCTATCTGAAGCAAAATGGTTATTAAGGAATTGAAGCTCAATTGTGATCATATTACAAGGTTTAACTGGCTCTCTAGCCGCTGTGTTAGGACCTAAATTCATAACATGAGCTAATATTCTTTTAGTAGACTGTGATATGTTAGCACTTTTCATTAGCATCTTCTTTACTCGTTGACTTCAAATATGCTTATGTATCATGTGATGCATTGTCTTGGATGAATTTCCGTGCTAATAAAAATTATCTCAAAGCAAAAAAATCAATATGATCAACGAAACACACGCACAAGAAAACATATACTGGTAAATTGTTTTATCATTCATATGGAATGCAAAATTTATAGTATACCAAGATGAATGCTCTACATTATTTTCTTGCATAAATTGTAGCTTCATATACTTACCTATGGAATACAAATTTGTTACATGAGCCATTAGGTGTTCAGCTGCTCATGGTTATTATGAAGACATAAAACAAGCAAGGATAACAGTTTTCTCTATCCCAAGGCTCTCCACTTATATCAAGCATATGCTGAACAATAACTGACAAAAGATTATCACACCAAATAAATTTATAATTTCTAATTTGCAAATGAAAAATTTGTAGTTAAATAACTCCGGCTGAAACAGAGAGCTTAATCAAGTCTTCAAACCCAGCTAAGCCAATCAGAATGTCCTCAATTAAGACCCTGGCAAGCAGCAACGTGTAAAACCAAGCATGCCTTAGGTACATGCTGAAACGAAGGATTCCCAAGGCAGGCAATTAACATTCTAAGTATAGATTATGAAGAGATTTCATGCATAACGTGCTTTATATAAATTGTAGTTGAGAGAAAGAAAGGGGGCGTACCAAGCAAGAATGAGGGATGTGATCGGAGACCCTCATGGCATTGATGACAGGATTCCAATGAAGACGACGTGGCGGTGGGATGGCAGGGTTAAGTGGTGGAGGGATTTGAGTCTGGGTTTAATAATTGGACAAATAGCGAGGGCTGTATGATTTTGATGATTTAATTGCCTTCCCCTGCAGCCAAACATATGGAAAACTCTCAAATTTTGTTTTTTAATTACCTGGGGAAAATTTGCATTGCAAGAAAAATGTTGATTCTTGTGGGCTATTAATTATGGGTTTCCAAGCACACCAGTTTGGTATTGACAAATATTCTATATTTATAGATTGGTTGAGCTTATAAATACAAAACTGCAACATATTTGTCACATAGAAAGTCATAACCCATAAATATGTATGTTTCAGGAGTTAGATTTCAATGTATACTTGTCGGTCTTTTAGTTGCTTAGGATGGTTTTAGGAAGATATTAAAAAATATGTATACACATATATATGTATTAAATAAGATTTTTTAATGTACTCTAATAGATCATATATTTATCAAAATATATTATTATCATTAAAAAGGGATGCTTAAAAAAATGTAATCAACATTGAATAGGAAAAAAAGCAATAACTTATAATAAAATCTTACAAAAGTATTAAGACAATCAAAAGTATCTGCTGTCACCATTACTTGCCTTCCTATGTCACAACTTGCTGAGATAGCATTCTACACAGTAGTAAGCAAGTTGCAACATTAGGACCTTAAAATATATGAAATCTATCACTTAAATATCTTCACAAGTGAAAAAAACCATGCATACGAATCAAATTAATTAATAGAATGAGTGTCGGGTTCAAATTGCAATAAAATATAATCAAATAACGTCGGTTTTTGCAGCGTATAGAAGTTACGAATAATTTAACTAAAAACAGTCATATAAATCGAAACAAGAATTTTACGTGGTTCGGTTATAACCAACCTACATCCACGGGCAACAAGAGTTATAATCCACTATGTTGTATATATTTACACTCAACTTAGGACTCTTTACAGCGGTAGACCCTTACTTACTCACTAACCTAATATATGTAAACTCGATTAATCTCGATCACAACCATAGTCCTTCACACACTCTTCTGATGCTGCTCTTTTTCTGTCACAATTATCTCAACTACACATAGTTAAGAATAACATAACACCCACAACTAGTATAGACACATGTGATTACTCAACTCCCTTAAGCTCACACTATCTACAACAATTAACCAAAGCTAAAGCTTTACTCAAGACATAAAAACAAATAAAAGACTCACTCAAACTTGTTCTTGCTTGCTCTTTCTCAATTTGCCTTGAATGCATTGAATGCCTTACTCCAAAAGCTATGAAGATAGTTAATTTATATAATATTTGATATTAATTGTAATCCTTGTCAAGATCCTGTAGAATCTCAATAAAACTCATAAGATAAGTTTGGATAACAATCAAACATTATAGGAAGTGATAATACACTCTCTTAAGTAAACTAGAATACTTAAATAATATCGTAATCTAATAAGAGATAATTAATACAAATATAAAACTTCCTATTCAATTAGGAAATCAAATCCAAACTTGTTCCTTTTCAATTAGGATACTATATCAAAACTTATCTTATTCTAATTAAGATTCTCCTAATAAAAAATATCTATATAAAATAAATGAGATTAGGAAAATATCCACATATATATAATATTTTTATCACATGATGACAAAATACTTATGTGCAATGACATGCCATACGTGCCACGTCTAGAACCAACAAATAATAAAAATTCTTCCCACTTGCATATGAGACCAAATCATCGATCTAGAATCAAATAAAACCTTTGAACATGTAGTTATGCTTGTCCAATAGCAGATTTTATAGTTTAATTGCAATAAATAATAAGTTCATTAGACTCTTTGTTTAGGAGTAAAGCAAAGCGTATAAATCAAAAGTATTTTAGATTTATTGCTTTCTTTGCTATAATATAAGAAATAACCATAAAAAATAACTTGTGCAAAAACTGTGACTAGATAAAAATTGTACCTACATTGTTTCCTCGTGAAAAAACAGGATCATTTTAACATTTTATATATATATCTTTTAGATCTTTATGGTAAAAATTTTCTTCGAAAAGTTTGGAATGGATGACATTTATATATGCTCTAGCTTAACTGGTTTAACTGATGTTCATTTTACGAAATTCTGATAGTAAAATCATAACATAGTCAACAGGACTATTTCACTATACAAATTAAGATACGTGCAAGAATATATAAAACTATTGAGAAAATGATTTCTTATTCCATAACGTATCCAAAAGAAAATCTAATCAAGATTTGCAGCTTTGCTTTATAAAGTAAAACCACAATAAATTAATATTGTTTATTTATTGAAAAACTAATAATTTATTAATAATTGAATATTTATTAATTGATTAATATTTTTATGTTCTAATTATTTGTAATATATAGATATATATATTTTAAAGATTCATACATGTGTTATTAATATAAATGCAATAAATCAATTTAGTCAAAAGCTAATGGATCACATGAAGCCATTTTCTACTTTACGCAAGGTCAAAAGCTAACGGATTTCATAAAATCATTTTCTACTCAAAACCTAGTGAATTACATGAGGCCATTTCTACTCTACACTATAGATAAATACAAGCTATAGAAATGCAATTAATAATTAACACATTTTGATTTATTTGAGTTAAAATGATTCGGTGATGGAATCACTTACTGATAAAGAGATTGAGATTATTTACCAAAGAGATTATTTGAGAAGTAATGGATATATATGCACCCACTGATAATAATAGTGATCTAAATGTTAGTTGGGTTTTAGCAAATATTCCTCAAGAGAGACCATTCAAGAAATTGTAATCTTAATGAACTCTTTGCTACTTGCAAAAACTAAGGGACAAGATTGAGTTTAGTTCAGACAAAAAGAAAAGCAAAAAACTTTCGATGCATATCTTGGAAAATGAGATAATAGATAAACTAGAAGTTGAAAAGAAACATCACCTTAATATTATAAATTTATATGTTATTTGTGCTATACGTTTGATCAATAATTAATTTATATTTTCTTTTTACCCTAAAAGAATTTTTTTAAAAATAATTATCTTATGCATTTATCACATTTATTAATTTAATACATAAGCATGTGTTGCATCTTAAGATTTTATTATCTAACTAAGATTATTATGTTATCAAACATTCATTTATCCTGGTTATATGGTAAAAGAATAATTTGCTTAAAAAATAATCATAATTAATAAAGGAACCCGCTGCTTTTAAACACTTGTTTTAGCTTTCAAAATATAAAATGTCTAAACTGTTCATCAGTAAAAATTAACTTTAATAATGCCAAACACTTTTATCCTATTTTTAAAAAGCATAGAAGTTTTTAAAAGATGCCATAGACACCTTATAACTTATTTTATAAACAGGTTGTTTTTTTAGTAATAGAAACTAACTATTTCTTTAAGCAATATCAATCCCAAACTAACCTTAAACTAAGGATTAGAAATTGAAAAGTTTCAATGACTTATGTTAGCTAGTATAAGTTATTTATCAACCACAGTTAATTAGTGTTCATAATAGATATGCTGGCAAGAATGTCGATGCCAATAAAAAAAATTTGAATTATTTTATTTTATGAATATTACTTATTTAGGGTTGTTTAATATAAAAAATTAAGAAATTGGTCTTGAAATTAATATAACATGAATAAGCACTTTTTACCCTTAAGAATATTGTCATTGTTAAAATTTATTGAAGGCTAATTGTTTTCACAATACTTTGTATTTAAGACACTTGGAAATGCTTGTTTGAGGACAGTCAAGTTAAGAATCAAAGATTGCTATATTCTTTTGCCTGACTTCAGTCAATTTAGCATTTTCTTTTTCCTTTTTCATGCAAGAACGATTAAACTAAAATAAATTCTACTTTTGCATCATTGAAAGCTTAGATTAGATTTACAATTAAATGTTATAACACTGACATCACAATTTTTCCCAATATTATTACAGAACAATTTGCTCTGTTCTTTCCTTGCTTTCTTCTCTGAAATCAATGGGTAACGTGCTCTCAGACTTGAGCTTAACACACATGAAGTCATGTCCTCTCATGTATACTGCACTGTTCGAAATTTTATATATGAGTGAGCTGGAGGAGAATGTCAATGCTTTGTAGAATGAGTTAAAAAGTTGAACCAAGGGATGACGTGTTGATGATCAATTTTGTCGATGCTGAACAACGACAAATGCAGTGGTTGAATAAAGTGTAAGGTTGGCTTTCAGGGTTCAAGCTGAAGAAATTGATGTTCGTGAATTGATATGGAATAGCTTAGAAGAAATCCAGAAAATATGTCTCAGAGTTTACTGTTCCATGAACTGCATGTCAAGCTACAAGTGTGGCAAAAAAGTGGCCAAAAGCTAACAGTTATAGAGACATTAATGGCTCAAGGAGATTTCCCAGTCGTAGTTGAAAGGCTTCCAAGAGTCTCCAGTATCATCCTCAAGGTCAGATTGTGCGTTCTAGCTATTTGTGTGGGATTGCTCCTCAGGGTGCTTGCTTTGTTACAACTCTAACATGAATCTACAGAATTCTGATGTCATAAGTTATGAATAACTTAACATAGATAAATAACTAAGTAACTTTATTCAAATTGAAATAGCTGTTATATAGGCGTTATATCAACTAAGTGAAAATGTGATTCCATGAATAAAGGATCACGATTTACCACTAAACCAGTACTAACTTATAAAGAAATAATAGGACGACTAATCTCTAAGATCACTCACCCATGTGACTAAATTAAAATCAATAACTTATTCCTAAAGAATGGTATACACTAACTGCATAACATCTGCATAAACCTCTAACATGCTTGACCATTGTATTCTAGTTTTTCATTTTTGGTGCATGTCAACAGATAAATCAATCAGTCTACATTGCAGTTTTTCAGTACTCGGCCCAAATTGAGAGTCAAAATCAGCCTAGGCTTCACTTGATATTCAAGGTTATGTAAGTTTGAACAAACAGGATTTATGTTTTAAAATTGTAGTAAATTACGTTTTTCAGTCTTCAATAAAGCATTAGACGGTTTTAGCTCTACCACTCCTCTTATCGGAACAATTCAAATGATAGAGCTCCTTACAGAACCTCACTTGTTTCCTTCTATTCCAACTCTTTAGCATGTAGAAACATGCCAGCTACTCAAGTTGTGCATAATGGATACACGTTCAGACGCAAACATAAACTTTACTGCTCAGTGAGAGGAATACATTGATAGAATTATTGGAATAATGAACTAAGTGGTTTTAAAGAGGGATATGACCTTGTTTTTCTTTGAAAATTTTAAGGAGACATTGTATGAGTATAAAGGTTGTCTATGAATTTGTGTAGATTTTGGAATAGGCAACTGTTTGTTAGAAATTATTTGATTGAGTATGTATAGAAATAGAGCCAAAAAAGGATTATTTTAGCAAGGTGTATGGTAATGCTTAAAAAGAATTTGTTTTGTTTTAGGTTAAACTCAAGCATCGACAATGGAGCTTTATACGGTAAGTAAGCTAACCTTCTGAGGCCACAATAAATTGTATTATACTGTATGTGATATTGTGTAATGTGATACTGTTACTATATCTGATATTTGTGTAATGTGATACCTTTAAATGCTAGCATTAGGGTGATTTAATTGTGATAAGTTATTATTGGATTAGAAGCTTAATACGGAGCTTCATTTATATGACTGAAATGTGAAATCTGATATGTGAGTGGCATGCGACAACTTAGGTGCTTAGCTTTCATAGCTCAAGGGAAGGTCTAGACTATTTGTTTCTCTATACGAGATTTAGTAGCATGGGCCCGGTATCACCAAGGTTGTCAAAGTAGCTTGGAGTTATTTCAAGTGTCGGCATCTCTGTGTAGATGATCTGTTCTGTGTGGTAGGATAGAGTCCAACAGGACTATAGTCGCTATCACCTTCAGGTGATTACAGATTCATGCAATGTGAGAAATACTCACTATGAAAATGCCTTGCCTACGGATGCCACCAATAGATGGCTATGTGATATGGGCCCAATATGAAAAGTCCTACCTTGATTAGAGAACATTATTTCCTAACTGACTGTTACTAATATTGTGGAAGCTTCCAAATTATGTGAAATAGACATGATTTGTGTCATTAGCACGGTTCCGAGTAAGGTATGTGTCATGAATGTTCATTGCAATGAAACGTACATTATTGTGTGGTTATGTATATTGAATGCTATAGCTAGCTTGCAAAAAACTCATGTGTGAATGATTTATGCGTTGTTGCATGCACGTGGGAATATGATGTTATGAGAAAAATGTATGTGAATGAGTTTATGACTTATGTGAGAGTGATTACGAATGGATCATGGCCTTAGATAGGTATTCATAGAAACTATAAGTGGGATTGGATAATGAGAAAATGGCCTAAGAAGTGAATCCAAAATAGAGAGATGGCGCAAGAGCGTTAGTAGGTGGTGTAGGAGCGTGTTTGTAATTGACCTAAAGAGGTCTAGGGAGAGAGTTGGCGCAGGTGCGCCACTCATATGGCACAAAAGCGAAAAGTTGAAATTTGGAAATGACCATGAACCAGAGACTTGGCGCCTTTGCACGGATTCCTTTGCGCTGGATCACGACCTCTGCACAGGGATTTCTGTTTTGTAACTTCCTCAACAAGTTAATTGGTGCTTGAGTAATAAGAAATAAATAGTATCAATGAATAGTATCTGTTCTGTAACTAATTTATACTCTTAGTGAACACTATAGCATCTTCATTTAGGTTACTTACTGAGTTTTACTCATTAAATTTATTATGTGCCTCAGGTGATCAGTAGACTGAAAGATAGATGGAGGACTTTTGGGAGTATAGATAGAGTTTCTTTGACAACCACAGACTGCTGTAGTATTATATTTTGACCACACACTGTAGAAATATTTTGAGTTTTGGATTTACATGTACATAGTGAGATACTGTGGTTGTGATTATGACTTCTATATTTGGGATTTTTTAATAAAATTTTTGAAAGAAATATCAGAGTTCACTTTTAAATGACTATTGTTGTTACACTCTGAATGTGTAGTGATTGGTGTGTGATAGTACGTGATATATGAAACTAATTTTAGATGTGCATAGCTTAATTTAATTTAGGAATATTTTATAAATTAAGTCAATCGAGATTAGATTGTTATAACTCTTAAATAAGGGTAGTCTTAATGCATACCCTAAAGGCACATTTTAAATCCCTAAAGATGATATAGATTCACTTGAAATTTATACATTTAAATATTTTCTAGGGATTATACACCATCTTTAAGAGAATTTACATAGGTTTTTTGGCGCTCTTACGATACACGTTAAGATTACTCAATATTAAAAGTGAAAAGTTGATTAAAAAGAGTTGATTGACAAATGAGGTGTCTATTTTGACCAAAAACTTGCTATCTATGCACATCTAGTGATCTAGATTAATCTAGAAAGGTTGAACGGGATCTCATTTGATTACTTCAATTTAGGCTTTTTCCTCACTCACAAGCATGATGTTAATAAGATTATTCTATGTTTTTGACGTGTTTGTCTGGGTAATAACCTATTATTCGTAAACTAACGGCAAAAGGGTGATATTGACTTTTTCTTTTCTCTTTCTTTTTAGTATTGGATCCATCCAAGTTCTTTCTGTTGGTGATCTGGAATTTGATGCTTTTTCCCTTTGCCGGGTTTTGCTGCTGGTACGGTGTGATGGAGTGTCAAGCTGTGGCCTTTGATTTGCTTTGTGCTTAGAATTAAAATAAATACAAATTTCATATGATTGCAATTAAGTTTCGGATTCAGGAAATTTTGTTTGATTAAAACTCTTATTAGTATGGGAAGTTTTGTTTGATTGGTATTTGTATAGATTTGTGAAGGTTAGCATTCTTTTCAATTTATTTTAGTGCTTAAGTTATTTTAACTTTCATATTTAATGCTTTTTATTATAATTATAAAGGGTAAAATTGGTGTTTGTCAATCATTTTCACTTTCGTAAAAAGAACATTCCAATGTCTAGTCGGTCTTGTTAAACTTGTTTCCTGAACTGAATCGGATTCTGTTTTCTTAAGGTTTCTTCAACCTTGTTGAATTCGGATTTTTATCTTAAATAGTACTCTTAAAAACACATACATAAATTCCCATTCTTCTCCTACTGCTCTCCTTAGAACTTCTTAGCCTACTGCATCGGATTTACATAAATTCCCAGTCTTCTCCTACCACTCTCCTTAGAACTTCTTAGCCTACTGCATCGGATTTACTAGTAAGCCTCTGTTCAACTCCTTTTATTTATTATCTTTTTTTTTTTCAACCTCTTTGGATTCATTTGCTTCTGTCCATTTATATGCTGGATTTTTCTTTCATTATATTTCTTTGGCTATGCATACTGAACTTCATTTACCTGTAAGGTTGGAACAAGATATTGACATGAAAACATATATACTCGTAGGCTTCAACTTTTTATTTTCTACTGATTGTCTGAAAGCATAAATTATATAATTTTCTCCATTCAGTAATGTTGAATGTGAATATTACAGATTTCAAGACAATGGGTGAGATAGTTGATGGAATGGATCGAATATCAGAGTTACCCACCTTTATTATTCATCATATTATGTCTTACCTCTCTGCAAAGGAAGGAGCTCAAACTAGTATCTTGTCGAAAAGATGGAATCATCTATGGCACACATTCCCTATCTTATTTTTTCATCAACGTTATTATGTGGGAACATATGTAGATGAAAAAAATTTTCCTGATTTGAGGAATAATGAAGAGTTTTGTGAAAGGGTAGAGAAATTTACAGATTTTGTTGATGCTTTCCTTTATCAGTTCTGCCAGTTTAAGCTAAGCCTACAGAAATTCGGTCTCTTCATAAGTCTTCTTGATGTTGAAAAATCATCTCTTCTTGATAAATGGATAGGAATGGCTTTGGAGAGAGAGCTAAAAGAGTTTGAAATCGAAGTCATATCAGATACAGAGGCAGCATACCCTTTGCCTCAAATTCTCTTCTCTTCTAAATCATTAACTACATTAAGGATAAGCTGCTGTAAGTTGGAGTTGCCTTCTGATTCTTTACGGTTTCATTCTCTCAAAACGCTACATCTATACAGAGTTCGTATAGATGATGAGATGGTACAAAAACTTACTAGTGAATCTTCTTTGCTTGAAGATTTATGTTTTGACTTTTGTTGGGGTTTGAAACATTTGTGTGTCTCGAAAGCTCTCAAACTCAAGATTATGAAAATCAATGCAACTGAAGATCAGCGGCTTGAAAGTGTTGAATTCATTCTCCCAAGTCTTGAAGACTTAGACCTTTGCTTTAGATGGAAACAAACACCACGTGTCATTGACTTTGAGTGCCCTCATTTGAAAAAGTTATTATTTTGGGGTGTCAATCTGACGGACCGAAAGTATCTTCGTTTGATCTCAAAATCTCCGTTGCTGGAGGATCTGATCTTAATTTGCTGTTCTTTCCCCGAAAATGTTACAATTTCAAGTATTCAACTTAAGAATTTAAAAGTTCGTGACAGTTATGATTTGAAGGGGCTTTGTCTTGATACTCCAAATTTACTTTCATTTACTTGCGAGGATAAAACTTTTCGTATTTTTGGTATAGAAAAAGCTCCATGTCGGTTCGAGTTCATATTTGATGCTCTATTATCTAATACTCGATTTTCATGGAGCACTAAGTGGTTCCTTAGACTAAGGGAAGTTCTTGAAAGTGGTAACTATCAAACTGAAGATTTAAGTTTCTCTGTGACGCGCAACATGGTATGTCTAAATTCCATAAATTTTATTATTATTTTTTCAATTGGTTTGGTTACATTCTGTTATGATTATTCTCAAGCGTTCTTTATTTTTGATTTATGCAGGACTTATTTAATTTAGACGAGTTCAGAGAAAGTTGCCTCTCAGTTCCTCCTAATGTTGGGAATGTGGAGCTAAGCGTAGAACATCATCTGCCATTGTCAGATTACAGGATTTTGTTGGAGGGTTTTCTCTGGATTTGTTATCCCAGGACTTTGTCTGTGCAAACACCCGCATGCTCTCTCAAGGACCAGAATGAAACATTTAAGGTATGGTCTCTGTAATTATTTTTCCTTTTATTAAAGGGCTAACGGAAAGGAAAGGTTTAAAGTTATTCTTAATCTGAAGTGAAGTCAAGGAGAAAGGGAAGTGTAGTAACTTAATTAACAAATTCTCATATCTTTAGTCTTCAGAAAGTTCTCTTTTGGGAATAGGTACGATTTGAATGAAATTAGTTCCATTTAACAATGAACAGGGGAATAATGTTGAATAATTTCTCCATTTTCCTATTTTATTTTCCCATTCTTCAACAGGAAAAGAATTGCTGGCTTTTTCAGTCTTAATATGTATTTTCTTTTCCTTTTATAATCATATTAATCTTTTGTTTGGGTTTTATCTGATTTCCTGAATTACAGTTGTTGTACGACCAACTCAATGATAGAGATGTGAAGTTCTGCAATTCTAATCACATTAAGTGCTGGCGGCATTACTTAAAAGATGTAAAGATTCAGAGTTTTCGAAGATTTGCAGATAACAAATTATATGATCCTGATGATTTGATAAAGCTGCTTAACACAGATAATTTGATGGAAGTCTGGCCTAACCTTCCAGAAGGAATTCTGCAATTTCATCTTAACTGGTGTTTCCCCGACAAGGCTTAAGTTTTCTCTTTATTGTACCATATTTTGACATTAACACGCGCACAAACACGCACATATATATATATATATATTCTCCTTATTTTATATAAATTATCTTTCATATCTTTGTCGTAAAAGTTTCTTGGAAAAGTTTGGAATGGACCACATTTCTATATGCATCGGCTTGATGGATATCATATGCATAAGAAATCTATCTCTATCTAGTTGAACTAATGTTTATTGTGAGAAATTCAGATAGTAAAATCATAACATAGTCAACAAAACTATTTTACTATACAAAATGAAAAACGTGCAAGATTATACAAAACTGTCCAGCAAAGGATTTCTCACTCCATAAGATATCTAAGAGAAAAGCCAATCAAGAATTATATAGCTAATTTCATCACAAGTAAAGAACTATGAAAAATTATTTTTTTACCGAGGTTATTTATTTATCAAAAATGAATAATATTTATTAATTTATCGATAAATGAATTATTATTTTAAGAAGATTTTATGTTTTAATTAATTGTAATATATTTTTTTTATCAAGATTTATGTACATGTTATAAATAAAAATACAATAATTAAGTCAATGCGGTCAAAAGCTAATAGATTATATGTAGCCATTTCTTCCTCTACCCTGAGTCAGAAGTTAATGGATTATATGAAGCCATTTTTTACTCTATGCTGTAGAAACGTAATTGATATCGAACACACTATTCATTTAACCTAGTGGAAATGATGCAGTGATTTTTTATTTATCATAGTGAGAATGACGTAATGATGGAATTGTCTACTATACTAACAAAGACATTATTGAACGAGTGATGAATATGCCACTGATAATGATCATGATCTAAATAATAGTTGCGTTTTAGCAAATGTTTTTCAAAAGATGTTATTCAAACGATTGTAATATTAAATAAGTACTTGCTACAATATGAAAAACATATAATGCATGTTTGAGTTAAGTTTTGGATAAAAAGAAAAACAAAAAACTTTAGAAGCATATTCTAAAAAAAAGTAGAATTGAGAAACTAGAAATTCTTAAGAAAAAATAACGTTAATATCACGAATTTATATGTTATTTATGTTATATATTTAATCATTTATTAATTTATATTTTCTTTAGGCTCTAAACGATTTAAAAACAATTATTATCTTTAATACGTAAACCCGAGTTGGGATTAGAACATTTTATTTTTTAATAGAGATTATTAGTTTATCAAACACTTATTTATTGAGGTTTTATAGTAACAAAATAATATGCTTAAAATATAATCATAATTACCAAGGGAACCCATTACTTTTAAAAACTTGTTTTTGCTTTCAAATATAAAATGTCTAAACTACCATCAACCAAATTTAACCTTAAAAAAGAATTGATTAAATCGTCTTTAACTAAGCTAGACTTGTTCTTAATTAAATTCAAATAAAAAGTTAAATAATTTATTAATTAAATTATAAAATGGTTACTCAATGTAATCAATAATTCAAAATTAAATAAACAAGAATCCATTAAATTAATTTTTAATCAATTAAATTCAAATAATTATATGTAAATTATTATATACATATAAATTTTATAGAATTTGTTGGAAATAGCTAAAGAAAGAATCAAATATATAAATAATGGATGGGTCAATTCCACAAACCCCCTCTGAGGTTTGCTGAAATCCCACTTGACCACCTCTCCTTCTAAAAATCCCACATATCCCCTCTCTCGGTTGGGAATCGTAAAAAATTTCGTTAAAAAATTATAAATTTCTCAAAGTACCTAAAATTAACTATTAAAAAAATTCAAAATCTTAAAATAAAAAATTAAAATAAAAACTAAAACTTGCTAATAGTGTTTCGTCCACCATTACACTTAAGAATCTTTAAAAAATTACTACCATGCATAATAAATGATGCATAAACTTTTAAAAAATTTATTAAAAATTTTACATTAAATTCATTTATTAAAATCTTGAAATGATAAAAATTGTCGTATTTGCATTGAAAAAATTATCTTATGAAGTTTAAGTCTTTCAAAATAATTTATTTATTTTTCAATTTTTTTTTTTGTTATTTTAAAATTTGAATATTTTGCATAGTCAATTACGGTCAATTTGGAAAATTTAATACTTTTCGAACAGAGTTTTTAATGATACTTAATAGTGACAGGAGGTATGTGGGGTTTTCAAAACTAAAAGTAGTTAAGTAGGTTTTCAGCAAACCTTAAGGGAGGTTTGTGGAATTGACCTTAACTGGATAATAAAGAAATAATGCGCATATTCATTTTGGTCATTTAGATATAATGAAAGCCATAATATTAGTAACAATAATATCAAACACTTTCATCTTACATTTGAAAAGCATAGAAGTTTTTAAAAGTTGCCTTAAAAATCTTATAACTTATTTTATAAGCTAATTAGTTCTCTAGTACAACAGAAACTAATTATTTCTTTAAGCAACATCAATCCCAAACTAGCCCTAAACTAAGGATTAGAAATTGAAGAGTGTCAATTACTTATGTAGGAAGTATAAGTTATTTACTAACTAGAGCTAATTTGTGTTTGTAATAGATATGCATGAAAAAATGTTGATGTCAGTAAACAATAATTTGGATTATTTTGTAATTTGAATTTACTTATTTAGGGTTCTTTATTATAAAAAAGTTAAGAAATTGGTTTTGAATTGAATATAACTTCAATAAGTAGTTTTTCTCCTAAGAAAATTGTCATTGTTAAAAAATTATAGAAGGCTAATTGTTTTCATAATACTTTGTATATATGGCACTTGGAAATCCTTGTTGGAGGGCAATAAGGTTAAGAATCAATGATTTTATTCTTTTTCTTGACTTTAGTTAATTTGGAATTTTTGTTTTCTTTTTTCATGCAAGAATGATTAACCCATAAGAAATTCTGCTTTAATTTTATCGAGATCATAGATTAGATCTACAATTAAACGTTATAACACTGAAGTCACAGTTTTTCCCAATATTATTGCAAAACAATTTGCTTGTCTCCAGGGTCAGCTTAACCCTTAGGCGAGATAGGTGACCACTTAAGGCTCCAAAATTTATGGAGGTCCTTGTAAAATTTTTTTAGTAGTTTTATTTTTTTTTAAATTTAATATAATTAAAAGACCTACACAATCAAAATTATCTTACATAGTTAGGCCTAAAGTGGATTCATGTCTGCTTTGATTTCATACAAAGAAATTGCAAATGAAATGAAAATGGAACCTATATTCCGTCAAAAATTCCAAATTGATCAGAATGTGAAAGATGATAGAATTCTATCTCTTGAAGGGTGTTTTAGAATTGATTATTACATATATGGATCAAGGTATTTGTTCTATCAAACATAGATTTGAGCAATTTCAACTATATGAAAATATTTTTGGATTTTCATTTACTCTTAAAAAATTAAAGTTGTTGAATGATGATTGTTTGAGAAATTTTTGTCTTCATCTACAAAACGTTTTGAAATATGATGGGGATTGGGCTTTTCCTGATGGAGGTCCAGCCCTTAGATTGATTTGGGACTCAGTCAGCATCTGACCTACGATGGGGGCTCCTGATCATGTTGTTTGGAAGGGCCATACCTCATGTATTTTCTTTATTGGCTCTGCATGGGATTTGTTACAAAGTAGGCGTCCGGTGAACACTCTTCATCATCTTCTCTGGTTCCCTAGCCATGTCCCAAGACACTCTTTTATTCTTTGGCTTACCTCTTTAAGTCGGCTTCGCACTATGGATCGACTACAGCGTCATGGTATTTTATCCTCTTCAGGTTGTGTTCTCTGTGCTTTAGCAAATGAGACCCATGACCATCTTTTCTTTAGCTGTCCTTTCTCTTCTTCTGTTTGGGGGGAGATTTCAGCTAAGACTCTGTTGTTTGGCCATCCTTTTGTTGGAGCTCCTTGCTTTAATGGGCTTCTCTGCATCTCCACAGCAGGAACAATTTTGGACATATCCTTGCGCGTTTGGTCTTCTTGCAACGGTTTATTCACTTTGGTATGAAAGGAATGATCGTATGTATCAACAGTGACGTCGGACCCGTTGTTAGGTGACTGATGATATTTTTGACTTGGTTCATTTCTGGCTTCTAGCCTTAGAGGCCAAGTATGCGATCACTCCTCAGCTTCGTGCCATAAGGGGTCTGCATAATTAATTTTGTTCTTGGACTTTGTTTTGCTTTTGTTAGCTTAGTTGTGGTTGGTTTGGGCCTGTGTGTAGGGATGGCAAAACAACCCGGCCGGGTCCGGGGATCCGGAAAATCCGGTCATCCGGGGCCGGGGAATTACCCGAAAAACCGGGTTAATTGGCCGGGGCCGGGGTCAGATTTTTCTGCCCGGCCGGGGCCGGGGTCGGGGCCGGGGTGAGGGTGCCGGGGCCGGGGACCCGGGATTGAACCCGGGGTATGCAATTAAAATTAAAAACTATATCAATTTAATCCATTAATTTTCAATTCTTATACATAACCCCTTAAACCATTTAACTGAAATAACTCATAAATAAAACCCAACAACTTCGGCCCAAGCCAAAGCCCAGCCCCAGCCCACCTTTTTAAAAAAAATTAAATATGGAGAGAATGCAACAAAGGGGATTTGAACACTTTCCCTCAATAAACAAGTCTAAGACAGCCACCACTGGACTACAACCGATTTTGCAACTAAAAAAGCAATATATATTTCTTATTCTTTTAAATAAATTAAATGAGTTCCAAAAGTTTGCTTCAAGGGATTCGAACCGAATCCCTGTTATAAACCATAAGGGAAGGAACCGCTGGGCTACAACCCGCTTTTGGAACAAGAAATGCATGCAATAGGTATATAACCAAAAGCGAAAAGAAAAAATTTTTCAAAAAAATTATATAACCCGGGTTTTAATCCCGGGTTATTGGAAAACCCGGCTCCGGCCGGGGTACCCCGGCCCCGGCCCCGGAAAAAAAATTCCGGGGAATTTCCCGGGACCGGGGCTCATAATCGAAGCCCGGGGCCGGGGCCGGGGACCCATCCCTACCTGTGTGCCTTTTTTCTGTTTGATTGGGCCTTTGGCTCTTTTGTTCAGTTTGTTTTGTTTTGGGCCCTTTAGGCATTGGTTTTTCCTGTTTGAACTTGTGAGTACTAAGTACTCTTCTTGGGGTATGCCCCTCGTATCTTGTACATTCACTTTTTCTTTTATGTGAATAGTAAATTTTTTCCAAAAAAAAAGATTTTGAAATATGATATGTTTTCAAATATTGATTGATTAGATTTATTTTCAAAACTTAAGGCTTTAAAAGAAGTTATACAAGATGAAATAAATACTCCAATTGAAATACTAACTTTATAAAAAAGTAGAATTTTTTCTCTCAAATTCTTATATTGCTTATGGAATATTATTAACAATACTCATAATAATTGCTTCAGCAGAATCAAGCTTTTTAAAACTAACACTACAAGAAAATGGGCCTTTTACAGCGAGCCGAAACCGCGGTAAAAAGCATTTTACGGCGGACCTACGGCGGTTTAAGCTCACCGTATAAAATGGCGCAGTAAAAAATCATTTTACTTTTTACCACAGTTTTAGCCCGTGGTAAAATTTCGTTGTGTGGTGAAAATTTTTTTACCGCGGCGGGTGGCCCGTCGTTAAATTTATTTACCGCGGGCATGCAAGTATAATTCATTTGCTTAGTATATATATTCTCCAATTTGAAATCGCTTCAATTAAATGATGTTGTTGGAGAAATAGATGGTTCAAAGCTTGACACATAGCTAATTCTCCATCACGAATTAAATCTCTCTAAGAAAATATTAATATGGAATTAGAAACTTTTTATTCATTCAAATATTATGATATCCCAACTACCAAACGAAATACTCTTTACAAAATGTAAACGATACGTCGTTTGTCTCCATTGACTAGTGGATGACATGTAGCTACTTGCTGTGCTACAAAACACCATGTCGGACTGAGAGAAAGCCGATGCCAATTCATTTTCTTGTCAAATGACTGAGAAATACACATGGGAGGTAGAGGCCCCAGTCCATTTTCTTGTTACACTTCAATGACTTTGATTAACTCATATATGATGGATTCTCATTCACCCTTGATATTACTCCATCTTGAACTTCTCTAGCTCACAAAAAGCATTATCGAATAGCTGTAAAAGAGCACAAGTTGTAAAAGAGCACAAGTTCATGTCATTATTTTCGAAAGCACAGCAGGCACCTATTTATTATTTCGTGCTAGAGACTCATTCTAGGATTGATCAAAATACAAATTGCAAGTAGCATATAATATTCAAAATCAAATTTACAAATTAAAGTACAGACAAACTATGTGCTACTCAAATAAAGCAATGTGGAGGGAAGTTGTGGAGCAGTCATTAACCTGACTTCAATACTTTGTAATAATCTTGAATCAAGAAAGATGATTGGAAACTGTCGCCTTCTTGTCCATGATTGAAAACGCACATGGGAAACAAAAAGACTGGAACACAAAGTTGAATGCCTTGTAATGATTCGCCAATGGAGAAATCTTCTAGTATGGCTCACAAAAATTTGCTACTTTAGATTTGTTTAACTCACAAGAAGCATCCTTTGCACGCGGCTCTTTGTAAGATATCTGCAAAAGACAAAGCATAAGGACATATTAGTATTTCTGAAAGCATAGCATCTACAAACATCTTTTAGTGCTTGAGACTCATTCTAGGATCGATCATCATGCAAAAATTAGGCAGCATATGGTATTCATCAAATAGATTTTGAAGCTGTTGCCACTAGCAACAATATGATTATAACAGAAGCTAAACTGCAGACTGACTTTGCAATACCATAAGTTTCATTCTAAATGAGTGCTATTCAAATAACTAAAGTGCAGATTAGTTGTGGAGCATTATTCACTAACCAACTTGAATATTTTGTGAAGTGATTCTCTGAAGGTATCTCCCTGAAGGTGAGCTGTTAAACCTTTCTCTTGCTTCTATCCAGATTTCAAATATGATAGGTACAAAAATAGAGAAAAATCATCTTCTAGTCTCTTGATGAGGACATCCTCTTTGTTTGGATCTTATTCACGATGTAAAAAACACGAGCCAGGAGACAAGAAGTGTAGATGCTCCCGGAATCCCAATTTCAATAAACTTCACATAATGAGAATATAAAATGATGGTGCTATTGGGCAAGAATACACCAAGGTTTAGTGGTTCTAGACACCTCTCTACCACGAATGAAGCAGACATTTTTATATTACAAAACAACACTTAGTTGTGTATAACCTGCCAAAAACCAAAAATAATATCAGACATGAGATACAAGTTCAATACACTCAACATCCTTTCTGGCTCAGACACTAGCTGGACCATTTTTCCATAAATCAACCGTATGGCCTTAATCACTCAAAATACCATGATATGTTTACTTGAGGCATTGTCCTTTACCCTATAATGCAGATATTAAATAGATAATGAGAGCGACTCAACTAGTTTAACCAAATATAATATTAGACATGAGATACAAGTTCAATACACTCAACATCCTCTCTGGCTCAGACACTAGCTGGACCATTTTTCCATAAATCAACCGTATGGCATCAATCACTCAAAATACCATGATATGTTTACTTGAGGCATTGTCCTTTACCCTATAATGCAGATATTAAATAGAAAATGAGAGCGACTCAACTAGTTTGGTATCATGCATGACCATTCGACATTCCATTCTTTGAACATACAAGGCATTTCCTTCTTCAACAGTAATTAATGCTGTCAAATTTTTACGGCGATAATCTGCAAGAGGGATCATCTGGAGAAAAGACAAAAATAATGTATTAGAACAATAAATGCTCATCGATAAGCAATTTTAATTCATTTGTTTTGAAATCTGAAAAAGAGTTTGAAACAATAAATGAAAATTTAAAGATGGTACTTAAGATTGTATAGGTTGTCAACTTAGACTCTCTCTTAAAATTAGCAACTTAAGTCAACTAAAATGCCAAATGACTTGTGACTGAAAGAGAAAGAAAATGAAAAGAAACATAGGAATGGTAAGAAACATAGACATATGGCCTCCAACTTTCATTAGTTTAGTGTCTTCCAAGAGATACATAAACAAATAAATCTTCACCATAAACACATCATAACAAGATATTAAAAACTATGTTTAGAGTTGGATATGGATGTCAGTCTTAACACAATTAATTCTCCAGTGGAAAATTCCATTCACCAGTCCAATTATCTCAATATTAGAACAATCAATCAGAAAATAATCAATTTTCTATTGTTTCATTCTGAACAGAACAAAATTCCAACAACAAATAGGCACATCACCCTATTTACGGGACTAAATTTGCAATATTAGTGATTTGAAAATTATATCCCATGTCAAACACTCTGTACTTTTGGCAAAACACATATAATTTGCAAAGTACATTCAGTAAGAGAAGTCTTAAGCCCATATATTATGCATTCCATATTTCAGTCTGCCTTGTTAACAGAATGATCATGACTTTAAAGAAATTTATGCAAATTTTGTTAAAACATACAACATTAAACACTAATAAAGGCCTCACAATAATTGTAATTATAATCATCCAAACAAACTTATCACATCAGAATTCCAAAACCACTATCACAGAGCAATCAAAGCACTCCCAAATATTCCATCCCGTCTCCCAAACTTTATATTGCAACTCCATCCATTACAGTGGCCACAAACACTTCAATATCCATATTCACTTTTTATATATTTATCAATCTAAAATAATGTGATTAAAAGTGGAGTAGTAAAACTAAGATATGGAGTTGATAATGAGGTAGCATGTAGGAATTCACTTACCAGAACATTGACTAAAGGAACGCGAAAAATCTATAGGTGTCCACAATGACAGTTGTTGATGTTGACGGAAGCCCAAAGCACTTTAATCAACTCTCTCAAAGCTTGAAATTATGAAGAGGCAGCATTGGCTTCGATGGGAGAAAAGAGCAGCACACAAAATTTACTAAACAGAGTCAAAACAAAACTAAACTCAGCAACTCAAATGTGGTCCGATGTAAGTAGCAATTCATTTAATAACAACAATAACAACAATAAGATATGAATATGCATTTCAGATACATGCCCAAAAATATTTTTTAATAACAACAATTCATTTAAGCACATTCATAATTTCTTGTGCAACTCCTCGAGAGCTCAGTCAAGAAAGCCACATTCCTCTAACAAAGAAATATGGAGAAATATATCATATAAACAAAACCATCAACCATGCTTTGCAGAGCTCTATGATATTTATTAGCGCAAAAAGCTTATCCAATCATGCCTGTACAGGTTAGAGCTTAAAAAATTATTTACAAAGAAGATAATGGCGTAGCTTGATGCTTATTTCTTCAATTACTTCGAATGAAGTTATCGTTTCAAATATGACAAATAGAAAGATCCATCAATATAAAATCTACATATCATGTAGCTTTTGAATCAAAATCACAAGTCCCAACTTCTACACAGAATGAATGTTATGTCAGATACATTATGAAACAAAAGTTTATGGTAGAATTAAAATTGGATCAAACATGAGAAAATCATTATACATAATATACATACTTAAACAGCTTCTCCAACCAAGCTTTCATTTTGAATGAGTATAACTTCCCCACTTTTTACTTTGCATATTTTCTTACGAAATTCAAAAAAATCATCACTTATCAAAGGCACATCTTTCTGACCATCTAAGACATTGAGTTCCCTCTATATGATCTATAACACAGTCAATTTGAGTTCTCCAACTTCTATTTACTATATAACTAGATGATGAGTTGATCATAAAAGCAGCCACCTTGATGTTGTTGCTGCAAGAGGACTCATTAAGCAGCAATTATGCTTGAAGCCTGTTGTTGGCAACTTCAATCTATGAGCACCTCGAAGTTTAACCAAACGCAAGGCTTCTTTTTATAGTAAAACGATAAAAATATATAAATTATGTATAATATGTATAAATTGAAAAAAGAGTGAGAGAGATTTAAAAAAAGGCAAACTCAAGGATTGAAATTTTAGTTGTCAAGCTGGCTGTCTATAATATTGTCAATGAGCAACAACATAGGATTCAACCATGCTATTGCTTCGAATTGCATGCATTGCACATGTATTTTCCTTTCTAGCCAAGGCTTCCCCCAACCCCAAACAAAAAGGAAATTTTAAATAAATAATTAAATAAGAAAGTGATAAATTGAATGAAAATAGTCAATTATTTTGGTTTTACTTCTT
Organism: Boswellia sacra; assembly: GCA_013180625.2. Lineage (NCBI taxonomy): Eukaryota > Viridiplantae > Streptophyta > Magnoliopsida > Sapindales > Burseraceae > Boswellia > Boswellia sacra. The sequence continues at coordinate 111,539 of SNVD02006294.1, forward strand.
CCAACCAGCCACTTGATCATCTGTAATAAATATATTTTTTCTTATTTAATTCTGCAAACTACATATCTAGATAGCAACAAATATATTACCAAAGTAACAGCTGTAATATAAATACCCCATCAAGCCAATGATTGTCTTTAGTCTTACGCTTCAGATTAGTGCTACCCGCGAAAACTGAGTAAGTTGTTAAACTCTCAGATTTTAAAAATCCAATCTCACGCATCATGATCTTTAGTCAAAGAATAACACAAATGGAAATTTGATACATGAATACATAAGGATACCTCTTCATCCTTTGAAAAAATTATTATGAGGAAAAAATGTTTGTAAACAAACCAAAAATCATTCCACTAATAATAAAAAGGGTAAATGAGGGAAAAAAAGCCACAAATATATGAATATACATATGACATGCATGTTGATACCTTATACAACAACATTTTACCATGCTCACATCGTTCATTTCAGATAAATGCCCAAAAATAATTTTTAATAACAACAATTCATTTAAGCACATTCATAATTAAACAACTAAGTTCGTTAACCGCAGTTCAAAAAGGTTGGTAATAGGAAACATCATAGACATTGTCCCACAAAAAACAAAAGAAAATAATTCGAATAGAATGTCAAAACTTAATGCTACCATGGTATCGGAAGGACAGTACTGCCAGTACCACATCCCACTACCAAAAGCTTTGAAGATTCTCCAATACAAACTAATTCTGGAAATTCTTTCAGTAAATACAATCGCTCCTGCGTACATAAATAGAAGCTCAGCCACGAGGAGAGGAGAAACTGAAATAGCATTTCCTATTTCTATTCAATGTAGGATGCTACAAAAGCAGCATATTAGTGTCCAAAAGATTAAAACTAAAATTTTAACAAAATTGCAATGCAAGAGGTAACTCAGCAACATTTAAAAATGCAAGTGGTTTGTTTGGCAAGAGTGTGATTATGATTCTCACTGTTGTTTCAGATGAATCTACATGTTTGCTCATAGCTGAATTTTTATTAAGAAATGGAGAGTTCCCTTGAAACTGTGCGGTTATCAGAAGATGCAGAATAGACTGGTCACTTTGTGCACCATAATTGGTGACAGTTAAACTAGGTCCTTATTACCCTAGTTCTAACTCAATTTTCTTTGTGGGAAAAGTATGAAATTGAAATTCACTATTTGCAAAAAACTGTCAGTATTTGAACAACATGCAAGTTATAATCCAATTATTTGCCCTGTAAACTCACCAATAAAAGGCATGATCACTGATCATGAAGACGATTGAAAGAGTTGAATGAAAATTCATTACACAGACCTTCATCAAAGTTACTGCTTTATGTATATGTCAGTATTACTGTGGTTATAAGGAATCTGTTAATAGACTTTTATTATCAAAATCTTTGTCTTCAGAACCTAAACTAAGTACTCCTTGAAGAAATTCTACAGAACAAATTGTCCCTGAAGAGAAACCATGGGTAGAGATGTTGTGATATGATCATTCTATTTTTAAAAATAAGTTTCAAGACATGAGTTCAATTAGGCTTATCATAAACCAAAATCAAGGCATATTTTCTGAAGAAAAGTGCCACGAGACACAAATCGAAAATGTTCTTGGCTTCTTTTCCAGATAACCCTAATGCCAGCGAATCGGGATATTGAGATAATGTTGATTGGTGAGTTCTGAAGAAAGGTGAAGATGGAATTGGGAATTTAGGGATTGATAGTAGTAGGTTTTATTAGATTGTGGTGTAACGTACCTGAAGAAATGCTGCTGATATCGCCACTGGAAAGAGCTGGAAATGCTGATGAACCTTTACGCACAGCTTCTCAAGCTTAGATGCAGATTGAATCAAGACGAGATGGAGAGATTAGTGATTAGGAGACGAGATAGAGAGAGCTAGAGAGAGATTGGGAATTTAGGGATTTGGAGACAGAAGGGGGCTTGAGGTGCAAGACACGACAGAGAAAATGAGAGGAAATGAATTATATCTTTAGCTTCTACTGCGGTTCATTCAAAACCACGGTAGATGTAATAGTTTGTACTGCGGAAGTGGTGCCTGCCGCAGATTTTGATCTTTTGCCGTATTTTCACTTGCCCACTGTAAATAAGTGTAGTAAAAACCTACTTTTTCAGTAGTGTAAAATTGATAAAACCATATCCAAGATCAACTGTATTGCAACAAAGATTAAATGAATTAGCTTTATTTTCTATTGAAAAAGAAATATCGCAAAAGACTTGAATATAAAGATTTGATTAATAAGTATACTATATATTTTATTGAGGGAAAAGTGGTTACTTTAATCAACTAATTTTCAGAGTTTAATGCTTAACATTTATTGACTTTGAATTCTAGTTATTATTTAACAATAAATACTAGCTAGTTAAATAGAAGTCCTTCAAAGAGGCTAAACTTGAAAAATTGCAATTACTTAAAATTGGAATAGCTAGCTAATCAATAAATGATATTGACCAAACCTGTCAACAATAGGATAAAAATTCAATAATTTCAACCAACTTTTGTAATATGCATTCGTTTTGGAAGCATCATTATTTATAGATTTAGATGTATGCCCCATATGAAATGCAGATGTTGGTATAATTATCTGGTGATCTGATATATCCACGATGCTAGGCCAAAAGAGAGGCGAATTGAAATCTATGAAGGTCTATGAATTGAAATCTATGAAGGTCTTACTTATGTTACTATGGTTGCTTGCTACACGCAGATGCATGTCCATGCACATGGATGGATATTATTCATAACTGTTTTTGTGTCTTTAAAACACGAGGCAAAAATAAAAAAACATTTATACACTGTAGGAAGTAAAACTTTGACTATTTGTTAAATAAGATATCTTAAACTTGTTAAGAAAAACTTTTGATAGTTATCACTTGAAGAAATAATTGATTTTAACATATTACTTTGACTTCTTCAAATTGTAAGTTTCTTTACTAATTCTAGTATCCTAAAATGTACGCTAATTATCCTATTGAACTAACCTTTTTTTAATTATTTTTAGTTTCTTTTTTGCATGAATTGATTTTATATAAGCATTTTTAGTATATTTGTGATCTTAAAGTAGTAGCTTTAGTTTCAACATTTGTTGTCTTGCATTGAAGATAGCAACAGAAAGATTGTTTCGTGTGTCTATGGTTAGAGTATGCCAGGAGCCTACCCTAATTTCGTAGCAAGTTTTAAAAGCTAGCTTCTACCCTATTTAGGAAATTTAAGCAATTACCCTGTTCTTTATCCAAAAAGTTGGTATTATTTGACTTATATAGTCTTTTTTTTTTTTGAAATTTTACCATTGGTTGCGCATGGTATTTGAACTTCTTTTTATTCTATTCATTTAACACATCCAAAAAGGATTATCTCCCAATTATAGGAGTGTCGAAGTAATAAATCCGATAGGATTGGGGTCGATCCACAAAGAAGGAAATTTAGCAATACAAACTAAAGGATGAGAAATATGATATGAATAATTCAAAGAAATGACAAAATAATGTCAACAAATAAAAGTTAAGATGGGAGATGGTACAACCTACCATTCAAATGTAAAACAAAAAACAAAAGGTGGTAAAACCAACCATGAAAATAAGTCATAAAACCTACCATAGCAAATGAAATAGCAAGTTCATAAACGATAAACAAGAATAATTAAAATACTAAGTAAAAGGAATTAGCGCAATAATAATATAAGTTAAGGTTAAGGGATCCGCCCTTGATATTTCAAATTAATAAGCAACCCGATTAGAACTCAAGTGGAATCCACATAACAAGGAAGTTCCAATCGGGAGGTATATTTTAGTTGCATGAATTATATTTGTGTCATTACCAATATTTATACAACTTCTTGTAACTGGATTCAAGAATCCTATGTGCTAATCATTATATGTCTACAATAAATCAAGGTTCCTAACTAAACTTATGTCAGTAAGGAAGAATCATGTGGCGTCTAGAAAGGATCTAAGCATTTGATGTGCCAAGGAGTGTCTATCATGGATCAAGACCTCCACTTTAAGAGTGGTGTCAAGATTGATTAAGAAAATAAATATAAAACATATAAAATAAACGAAACGAGATTATGGGTATTAAGAACATATCAAAGGGTTAGAAAATCCTTATTCTCACATCAAAGGTTTCACCCTTTCACCTTAGGAAGAGAGAATTTAGCAAGACAGTATGCAAGAAGGAAAATATATTGCAAGAAGAAAATTATTTATTAATAACATCAAAAGAACAAAACACAACAGAGAAAACAGAAAGTTAAGAGATTCTAGCCAACAGCCAAAATGCCCTAATGGGCCACAATGCACCCTATTTATAGATATATTCGGGGGAAACTTGTCAAATTACAATAGGAAAATTGTAAAATATCTTGTTGACAAGTTGGATCATCATGTGCACATACTTTGACCACCAATTTCAGCATCAAAATATTTTGAATTTTGATCACATGTCTTCATGAAAATTGTAGATATTTCTCTCAACTTTCTATAACATCTTGATCCATATGATTTGGATACGTATATCAAGAGATATGATCAAAATACAGAGGTATGGTCAGACTGGGTCAAAACTGCATATGGGTTCACTTCAAGCCCGTTTTGGTCCATTAAAAGCCTAAACTTCATGATGCTCATGATATACAATTTTGTAGATAATTTAATGAGCTTTCCAACAAATTAAGATTTGCACCATTCTAATTTATAAATAGAAAGTTATGCCATTTTACTGAACCTATATCAAAACTGAAATTAAGATGAAGCTAATTCAAAAGGTACAAAGACTACAAATATGCTTAAGTTGAAGAATTTAATGACACTATTAGTATAATATTATGAATTAAACTCTTATTAAACATACACATTTAAGTGTTCATCATTATTGCTTCTTTTAGTTTTAAATAGATGGAGAGAAGATTGGTGAAGTGATTGACAAAATAAGAAGGAAAGTGCAAGTTAAAGGCAAAGTACTGGGGCTGCATCAAGAATTTGACTAGTGAGTTATTTTTATTGTGCTTATACTTATACTACTCTTTGTTTGCTTTGCCATTTTGGGAAACCTAAGTTGTGCCTATTTGTTTTCAATTTTAGATGTACCTATCTAAGTTTTATTGGATAATAATTTGCAAATTGTTATATGTTAGTTTTAATGATGTTTTGGCATTGGCTATTGCAAGAGACACTACTATTAGAAGTTGGAAGTTGCAGTCTATTGTTTGATATTGTGAGCTTGTTAACTATTTTTATAATATTGTTTAGGCATTGATTATTGTTTACTAAGTTATTGAACAATATTGTTTCTACTTAGTAAAAAAAATGTTTTATGAATTCTTTTGATTACTATTTTAATTACTTTAAGAAATTTATTTTATTGGATTGATGTATTTTAAAAGAGATTTGATTTAAAAATGTGATGAATTTTGAAAATTAGGTTAATAATATTCCGCAATTTATAGAACCATTTTTTTTAAAAAAATAAATATCATCCTTGACAGTCCCAAAATCGTCAAGTATTTTTTTTAATACAAAGATACATACTTGTCAGCTAAATACCTACAAGTATCATACAAAGTGACAAATATAATTAAAAGAAAACAATCTAATAGGTTACATACTTGTGGCTCATATGTAACAAATATGTTGTAGATTTTATTTGTGAGTTTGACCAACCCACAAATAAGGGGATATTTGTCAGTGCCATACTTATGGATGGAGACCAACAAGTATTCAATACTTGTGGCTTAATAGCCCACACGTATTCATTTTTCTTATATGTATTTAGAGTTTTTTTAGCAATGCATATAGTCCCACGTCATATTTAATTAGCTCTCAACAAATAGTGATGAATCCCTAGATAATGTGAAATGTATAGTCATGCATGCTTACCTGCAGTCTAGAATTTGATATATATTTTTGTGGCATGTTTAATTTTAATTTGTAATTAAAAATGTGCTGGTCAAGTTGTACTAGTCAAATAAATAAAGAAGCATTAAGAGTCTTGTTATGGGATTAATTTTTGGATATTGTACTTAGCCTAAACCTTAGTTAATGTACTTGAGGCTAATCTCTCAACGGAATGAACATGTATGCACACAACTATTTCAACTTTGATCGCAAGCGATCAATTTCAACTTTCAACTAACAAATAACAATAATAATACTAATAAGAACGGTAGCTTTAAATATAATAGGGACATAATTAATTAATATTATCATGCCCTAAACTCCACTAAGATAGTAACACTGTTAATTAGAAGAATTAATAGTACTATATTAACAATTTACAAACAAATGCATTGCTATCATGAAGGGGAATCTTGAAGAAAAGAAGGAGAACAAACATGCTTTATTCCATCAATTAATTAGCTTCAAGTTAGATTAATTGGAGTAATTAAAGACAATATATATATATATCAACGGGATTAATTTGGCATCAAGCATTCTTAAAGGATGTGTGCATATCTTCTTATAGTTTGTTTTTCATTTTTTAGTCCACAAGATAACTCTAAATAATATGTTGAAGTAATAAACTATATTACATTTTGTTATTTTGTTCTAGATTTCAAATCATATTAAGAATTTTCTAAGAGAACAATTACATCGGACCTGTATTCTTTATTCTTAAAACGCCATATAATGTTAATTATATATAGAGATGCAAGTTACCTGTCGAGTACTTGTTAGAGATGATTTACTTTTATAAAAACAGAAACATCATTAAGGATACTAGATTTCCCATAACATTTTATGTATTTTAACAAAATGGGGACAAGTGAGATTGAAGAGGGTGAATGTCATCTTTACAAACCATTAAGGAATATTAGCTAATTAAATACAATATGAGGAATGCACAACTTTTCCTTTATTGCCACTCAATGTAACTATTTGCACACAAGAAAAGCAAATCAAGAAAATATTTTCGACTTTAAGCTTCCCTGAACAAGTAAGATCGATTGCAATTTATTAGTGCAAATTAAGACTGCGTAAAATGCATATTAGTGTTTAGGAAATTGCAGGTTGAAGTTAACTAATTCAAATATAGCATTTTACATCATTGATATCATTGGATTACAAATTAACTGACTATTCATTTGGCAATCTGAACTCCATATTTAACCAAAAAGATATTGTTTTTGGTTTTACATAGTCTGGATCCAATAAATAAAATATAGATATTGTTAATTTATTTATAGTATGAACTCAATCAATTTAATAGATATTTTTTGTTTTAGATTTTACACAAAAGTGGTTGAACCAAAATATATTTGATAACAATTTGACACTCACAAACTTGTAGAACCGGTTTATATCACGAAGTGACACACTAAAAAATGCCATAAAATATGAATATGCCATCACTTGAGATATGTAGCAGGAGGCCGTTGGGAGAAAATATTATCAACAAGCCAAACCATAAGAAATCAGGCCATCGGGAGAAAATATTATCAACAAGCCAAATCATAAGAAATCCGTCAGGGTTTGGGGGGATGTTGAATTTGCAATAGTTGTAAACTGAGTAAACAACCTGCAATGTCATCAGGAGTAAGAGCAATGTGGTAGCTAGAAATATGAGAAATTGCCATGATTCAAACACTTACGCTTTACAGATTTCCCAAATTTAACCGTCCATCGGATATCGTAGAACTTGTCAATATCTCCAATCACTTTATGTAAGTGTGGAAATTTGGACAATTTAATATATTTGTTCATCCCATTCCATCAATTGGCAACCTCTGCATCACTCTTTAGCCAGTTCAAAATAATCCTTTTTTGCCTAAGCAACTTCACATCCTCCTTAGTGTCGATGATCCCATTTACTAACTCAGTGTAACATGTAAAAGCCAATGGCCCAGATGCGATAGATGTTTCATATGCCACCAAGTTTTTCATCGCCACCTTTGAGTTCACATCTAGACTAATGGTGGGAAGTTGTAGTGTAGTCATCTTAGTGTTGAAACTCATGCTCGAGATGTAATTAGAAGCAGCAAGAAAATGCACCCGGCATTTCGGTAGCTGAGTGACAAAAGGGTCTGCGCTTTGTTTTACTAATGGTGGGTTGTTAGTATCAAAAAAACTCACATTTTCTGTGCTGATTTGCTTCACAAATGGTTGTCCCAGGATTGAAATTCTAGGAAGCTTGGAGAGCATTTTCCAAGGCAATTTAAGAAAGACTTTAACTGGTCAGGATAGAAGAACCTTTTTGATGAGACGTATCAGGCTTTCGTTGAGCCTTGAAAGCAGCTTCCAGACCTCTTTCAAGGACTTCTTAACATAAGTAGGATCCCTAATAGATATATCCTTGTGTTGCTTAGCTACACCTTTATCCTTATCTTCAGTTATCAAAGTCTTTTGTTTCACTTTCGACACAATTTTGTTGTACAAGAAGTCTAGCGGGCTATCACACTCTTAAACCTAAACCTTTGACAATTCTTTTTGTTGGGAGTGCGACCAAAGTCCCACATTGGCTAAACATGGGGAAGATCATGGGCATACAAGTATCGATAATATCTCCATTATTATGAGCCCTTTTGAGTAGAATCGAAAAGCAAATCCATGATGGCGTAGGCCCAAAGTGGACAATATCATACCAATGTGGAGTTTTATGTGGTTCATAGTTCAAACAAGTAGCATCAGAGTCTAGGCCCAGACTTAGCCAGGAGAATACGTGTAGGAAATTCTTAGAGTGCCAAACAAAGGTTGGTGGGCTCAGTTATGCCAAAACTAAGGTGGTGAGCCTTGGACCTCGTTTAAAGGCTTACAATTGGATCTGTGGTTAGGCTCTATTGGATAAGGTAGTGTGCTCCAGATGCTTCATGGATGTGTCCTAACCCAAACAAGATGAAGAGGAGTTGACCTAGATAGAGTAGCTCTCGAGGTAACAGAACTCGATGAAGTGGATGGATGAATGGTCGTTTGAAGGGAGGCCTAGAAAAATATCACAATGATGTGGTCTTTTATTCAAGGGGAGGATTATTGGCAGTGCGACTGATGAGTGAGTTTTATACTCACAATTTAAGTATCCTTAAGCTTAATATTATGTTAGTTTTTGGGTATTTTTGTTAGTTTTTGTGTGTCTTCTATTGGTGTAGGTTAAATAATGTTGGAGTATGAATGTGGAGAAGTTGCAAGCAAGAATAAAACAATTTGAAAAATTATAATCTTTATCTTCAATTGTACAGCTAACTTCTCAAATTTTACCGATGTACAGCGAACCGTAGTTCATGTGATATACCGTTAGAAAGCCCTAGAAGTCGACTTTCTGAAAGAGTTTACGGTTCATCAGTTGGAGTTTTGTATGACAAGTTATGTGTATTTTTGTAAGAAAGGGCAAAATTATAATTTGTAGTATTACGGGTGTACTGTAGCAAGTTTAGAATTTTGCAGTTGGCCTCTTAAGTTGAAGCTTTCAATTTTTTACAATTTAGCCCTTGCTTATAAATATGTGAATTTTTCTTTTTTTACAATATCTCTTATTCGGGAGAAAAACTCTTCCCTCTCTAGAGAGAGAAACTCTTTCCCCTCCTGTGGCAGTTAGCACGGCGGTCTCTCCTTTTTAATTATGTTTGTCGTGTATATTTTTTTAGTATGAACTAAGTTCTGTCTTCTAGGGTTAAGATATAGCCAAATTATGATACTCTAGTTAATTGAATTCAATATATTAGTTATTTTATTCATGATTGCTGAGCAATTTAATTTTATTCTTAATGCTTGTGAAAGCTTGATCAATAACTTTTGCATGATTTTAGATATGAATTGAGATTGAGAAGTGATAGTCATATTAATCATTAATTATTTTGTCATAAATCGACATGGGATAGAGATATGAACGTGATTTATGCAATCTTATTGATTTTTTGTGCTTAATGTGTATTAATAGTGAATTAGATGAGACAGAGATGTGATCCTAATATATTAATATACATTGTTATTGCTTGAGAAAAACAATTGGCAATAATTAGGAATAAGGCTAGTATTATAGTAATTAATAACTAGAGTGGGTTAATTTCGGTGAAATTGGTATCCAAGAGTGTTGTGTAATTGTATTCTCTTTTTAGTTTCCTAATTGCATTTTCTTAGTGTTAATTTCTATTTGATCTCCTTACAAATCAAATCTCAATTTTGATTCTTTTTATTTCAAATAAGAGTTAATAAAATTTTGGTAATTAGTAATGACAGTCCTTGTGGGAACGATATCCGTACTTTCAATTTTGATTCCGTATACTTACAAATTTTTTGCAACAAGTTTTTGGCGCCGTTGCCAGCGATTGTCTTGTTTAGTAGTATCAAAATAATTTAACTCTATTTTGATTTGTGTCTATATATTGTTTGCATTTAACTTTTGTTTGTGTTGTTTTTATTTTCTTGTTGTTTAATACCATTAAATATTTTTGGTGTGTTGAATTTTCAACTTTTATTTTAGTCTAATTTTTGTGTGTTATTTCTTTATCATTAAAAAAAATTTTCAAGACAAGTAGAAACTTCTCGCAGTCACGCAAGTCTCCTTGCACAGGAGTGCAATCTAATTGCCAACCCCTTCTTCCCCCTATCACCGCCACTATTCATAATTGGAATCACTATTCATCACTGCCCGTCGGCGAGTGAGACTTTAGCACCCCTACCAAGGTGTAGATCGAGACTCCATCTACCATTCTTCCTTCTTCACCAACCTAAAACAACCACGAGAACACCTCCAAAACCTCAATCTAAGATTTGGACCACCACCTAAGCCACCATCAACCACCAATTTTTTTTTTCTGACTCGCATCACTCCAGATCTGGCCACCATCTTCTCCAGTCCAAATTGAGAGATCCAAGCTTCATACCCATCGATTCTTCCTTTTCATTATCAAAAATTTTCCAGTAGGGGTGTATGTGCAAAATTTCAAAACTGAAAAATCCAAGAGAGGGTTGTTTGGAATTTTTTAAAAAGTTTTTGGGTGTTGTGTATTTAATTTTATGGGCTGTTTTTGATTGATTTTCAGGCTATTTCCAATTCTTAATGCAAATTGAGTTGTTTGAGTGTGAATTGAGTTGTTGAAATTAATTGTGTGATTTTTACATTGTTGTGGATTATGATTGCAGGTTTTAGGAGTTATTTGTCGTGAATTTGACTTTGTAGCATTGTTTGTTTAGCACTAGTTGAATTCATTTTTTTAATTTTATTTTTTTATTATTATTATTTGTTTTGAGTTCGGTGTTTGAGGCAAAGTTAAGGGAGCTATGATAACCGACGTGAAAATTGACCTTGCAATTATGGATGAATTAACTTCTCTTGTTGCAGCTTTAAACATGAAACTGTCAAAAGCTGAAGTAAAAGCCTTATCAAGGCATTTGAGAGATTTGAATATCAATGTGGTATGTGAATGTTGTAATGGAGATTATCGTAGTGTTGGTTGCATAGTTGAGAATCCTTTTATAGTCCCAAATACTTACCATCCCTTAAACACATACCCAAACATATATCCAAACACATATAATTCATCTTGGACATATTTTCCGAACCACTCATGGGATAATCATTTTATTGTTTTAATTCTCAGATTTTGCAGCCAAAAGAAGAGAAAAGTAGGTTAAAGGAAGCTCTTGCTCAACTCGATGCAAATGTTTCTAAATTTTCAGCAAGTATCTCTGAATTTTCAACAAACACTTCTCAATTCATGGTTGAAACAGAAAAGACGTTTAAGAGCCAAGCAGCCTCAATTCGAAATCTTGAGATGCAAGTAAGCCAATTGGCAAGTATGATTTCAACAAAACCTCAAGAAGCATTCACAAGCAACATTGAAACAAATAATGAGGAAGTGATGATGATTGCATTGACAAGAGAAGAACAAATTGACTAGTCCCATGACAATTGCAAAGAAGCTGAAGATAGCCAACATACATGCTAATTTGAGATTTGTTGGAGCAAACACCTAGATTTATGAGATTCATGGAAGAAACTTTGTCCAACAAAAAGGAATTGGAAGAACATGAAGAGATGAAGCTAAGAGAGGAGTGTACCATCATTTTGAGAAAAAAAGTGCTTTGAAAATTAAAGAATTTAGGGAGTTTTCCTTGTTCCATTAATAGAGTATTTTATAATTATGGTGCAGACATTGTTTTAATGGCATGTTCTATTTTTAAGGAACTTTGCCTTGATGAAAACAAAATCTCTCCTCGATTAGGTTGTAATAACAGTTTAGATTATAGAAATCTTCATGTCATCATTTTAAATTTGCAACCATTACTTCAAGAAATTTTTGAATTCAAGCTTAAATAATCAATTCTTGAAGCAAAATCATGTGCGGAGACCAATGAAGCTGTCCAAATTTTCAAATCTTTGAAGAAGATTTTGACTTCAACTCCTATCCCAATTGAACCAGATTAACTTAGCTTCAATTTTTCTTTTTTTCCTGATGTTTATTTTCTTTTACTTAGTAGTTTTTTTGTTTGATATATACTTGCTATTTGTTTTTCTAATTTTGGTTACTTGTTTATTTTATATTGTTTTGTAGGAACGTCGAGTTGGTGACATTAAATCAAGCGCTACTTGGGAGATCAAGCTATAGAACAAAACGTCATTTCACGGTTGACAAATAAAGTCCTAGTCATTGCTTTAACTATCGAGGATCTGATCAACAAATTGGAAGCATTCATTTTTTAACTCGATCCAACAGTGGCTTAAATAAATTGGTTTGAAAGAAGTGATCAAGGGAGTGAATTGGATTTAACACTCCGACTATAATCAGTAACCCTGGTTTGAATCTCTTTATTTTTGTTTTTATTGTGTTCATGAAAGTTATTTTCTTATTGCTCCTTTTTGCTAGCAATCTAGTAGGCTAACCTGTTAGAGTAGCACGGTGAAAAGTTTAAACATTTCTGAAGCGCATTTCGATTTTGTTTTATCTGAAGTGGCAGAGTTAAGGAATATAGTTTTGATCTTTTCAAACCCATTCCAACTAACTTGTAGTATAACTAACATTTTTTGTAACAAACTATTGTTCTGTTTTGTTTCTTTGTTTAAGAGTTGTTTTCTTTTATGACAAAGGTATATAGGTTGGAAACCTTAAGTCTGCAGGCTACTGGTCCTAAGGATTGTTGAAATAGACAGTTGTAACTGAGGTCTAACAATGCCACATACCTTTGTTCTTCTAAGTTGTGTGGGTCGATGATAAGTAAATGATTGAATTAAGAATAACTCTTGGAAAATGATAAATTTTGCATAAATCTATGTGCATAAAATGTTGGTTGGTTTTTTCTTTGCTTTTAATTCCTTGAACAATATTGAGCACATTGCCGTGATCACTGAGCTGTTTGTTTTGAGAAAGTTTATGAAATTTAAGTGTTTCAAAAGATTTTATTGAATTCTAGAATCAGCTTGATTGTCACTTGAGGTGAAATCCTAGACTGTACGACATTAAAGAAATGATTTAGGCCATCTTTGAATTATTTGAGCCTCTCTAGCCAACCTATGTATGAATTCGATCCCTAGTTTCCCTTTTTGTGCCTATATAAGCCTTTTTCTTCGATTTAACTCACTAAAATTTCTCCTAACCCAAAATTAATTTTTTCAAACACTTTATCCCTTACCCATGAGCACGTAGATCATTCAAGACTACATTTTGAGCTATGCTATGGTTTTGGAAAGTTAAGGGAGATTGGGAGGTGTAATGAGCATTGATAGTGAGTTCTGTAAAAAAAAAAAAAAGTGTCTTCTTTAGTTCAATGCCACATTGAGGACAATGTGTTGTTTAAGTGTGAGGGACAGGTAGTTGGTTGATATCAAAATCCAAAAAAAAAAAAAGAATGAAAAAAAGAGAGTTTAATTCTATGCCCTTGAGAACACTGAAACAAATAAGTTTGGGGTGTAGTTTCTTTTGTTGTATATAAATAAATAGATTGAGTGCTGTAAATAAATTTGGCGGAGTTACTAGGTGTGCTATACAGAATGTGTTTTGGGGTTGAGCTCTACACAATCTTGATTGATTTGTGTGTTTTTGGGTGATTTAAGTCAAATTTTTATCCTTTATCATAACTTCACCATAGCCAAATGTTACCAGCTTAATAAAGTCCTATTTGAGCCTTATTATTGTAATTATCTACATTAGTGGAGAGTGTCTTGAAAAGCAAACCTATGGAGTTCAATTTTATGCATTAATTTCCTTATCAAATTGATTCATTTTTGTGCATAAACTCATCAAGGTTGCAAGTGATTAAGTGAGAGTGGCCACACACAGACACTCGAGGAATTTTAAAGCGAAAACTAACATACTTGATGAAATTTTTGATCAAACGCAAAAAATTTGAAGTTTTCCTTGAGTTGTAATTTTTGTGCAATCTTTGAGGCTTGGTTATAATTCATGATTAATTGAATACTAACTGAGTGTGTAAGTTTTTGATTTGTATTTGTATGCTTTGTTTTCCTCTTTTATTTCCTTGTTTTACTCAAGGACTAGCAAAATGTTAAGTTTGGGGGTATTCGATGAGTGAGTTTTATACTCACAATTTAAGTATCTTTAAGCTTAATATTTTGTTAGTTTTTGGGTATTTTTGTTAGTTTTATGTGTGTCTTCTGTTTGTGTAGGTTAAATAATGTTGGAGTATGAATGTGGAGAGCTTGCAAGCAAGAATACAAAAATTTGAGCAATTATAATCTTTATCTTCAATTGGACCTCCAACTTCGCGAATTTTTCTCTACCGATTTACAGCGAACTATAGTTCATGTGATATATCGTTAGAAAGCCCCACAAGTCTACTTTCTGGAAGAGTTTATGGTTAATCAATCGGAGTTTTGTATGAGAAGTTATGTGTATTTTTGTACAAAAGGGCGAAATTATAATTTGGAGTATTGTAGGGGTACTGTAGTAAGTTCAGAATTTTGCAGTTGGCCCCTTAAGTTGAAGCTTTCAATTTGTTGCAATTTAGCCCTTGCCTATAAATATGAGAATTTTTCTTATTTTAGGATATCTCCCGAATGGGAGAAAAACTCTTCCCCCTCTAAAGAGTGAAACTCTCTCCCCTCCTGTGGTAATTGGCACGGTGGTTTTCGGTGTTGGAAATCCTAAGTCATCAAATTTGTCTTTAACAGTCTAGTTTTCTTTTCCTCTCCTTTTCAATTATGTTTGTCGTATGTATTTTTTTTGATATGAATTAAGTTCTATCTTCTAGCGTTAAGATGTAGCCAAATTATGATACTTTAGTTAATTGAATTCAATATATTAGTTATTTATTTCATGTTTGTTGAGCAATTTAATTATATGCTTAATGCTTGTGAAAGCCTGATCAACTTTTGCATAATTTGAGATATGAATTGAGACTGAGAAGTGATATTCATATTAATCCTTAATTATTTTGTTATAAATCAACATGAGAGGGAGATATGAATGTGATTTATGCAATCTTATTGATTTTTTGTGCTTAATGGGTATTAATAGTGAGTTAGATGAGATAGAGATGTGATTCTAATATATTAATATACATTGTTATTATTTGGGAAAGAATAACAATTACATTAGTGAAATCGGTTGGCAGTAATTAGGAATAAGACTAGTATTATAGTAATTAATAACTATAGTGGATTAATTTCAATGAAATCGGTACCCTAGAGTGTTGTGTCATTATATTCTCTTTTTAGTTTCCTGACTATATTTTCTTAGCGTTAATTTCTATTGAATCTCCTTACTAATCAAATCTCAATTTCTATTCTTTTTATTTTAAATAAGAGTTAATAAAATGTTGTTAATTAGTTACGACACTCATCGCGGGAACAATATCTGTACTTTCACTTTATTACTTGTAACGATTCCGTATACTTGCGGATTTTTTGCAACAGTGACCAAAGTCCTACATTGACTAGACATGGAGAAGATCATGGCCATATAAGTATGGACAAGATCTCTATTGGTATGAGGCCTTTTGGATAGAATCCAAAAGTAAATCCATAAAGGCTTAAGTCCAAAGTGGACAATATCATATCAATATGGAGTTTTATGTGGTCTATAGTTCCAACATTTTTATCATCTTGAAAGGTGAAAGCTCTTCGCAAAAACCTATTAGCATGACCTACAACACATCATCAACTAAATCTAATAATGTATCTTCAAGCATCTTTCTCAACATAAACAAGGAAATTTGACTCTCAAGCATCACCATATCTCTTAGAATCGCATTATGAGCAGCTTTTGTCCTTGCATAATCAACCAAATGTGACATTGATCTCGAGGAAACACTTGCACCACCCCTTCCCTTCTTTGATGCCATAGATCTAAAGAACCTCGAGCAAGAATGATGAATCAATTGCCAACATCCAAGCTAAAGTCTCATTATTAAGATTCAAGAACTTGCGATAGCATGCTCGAATAATCAACAAAAGCTTGGTCAGTTTTAAGATTCAAGAGCTTGCGATAGCACTGTTTGGACACCATAGCACACTAATTTGACACTGTAGCAAATTGTTCTGCCACTGTACACCAACTGTTTAAAATAATGAAAATAAAACAAAAATATTTATAAATTAAATAAAATAATTTAAAAGTTTTATTTATTCAATCTTTGACATGTTTTGATTTCTTTCGGTAATTTGGATTGAAGATGTCAGGATGCTACTTAGGAAGAGTTGGGAATGAGAGCTAATTTGATCGAGAGAAAGCTGAATGCTTTGTTATCACAAGCAGGCGACATCTTCTTACAGATAATGTGATAGGTAGGTGTTGATATGTGGACAAAGCTGCAATTATAATTCTGAAGTGGCTTTATACAGAAAGGTGAGCATCGAAATAGTTTATGCATTTCGGGAAGCTGTTGCGAGTTTGTCAGGAAAATGTTAGGAGTAGTCAAGAATCCCGAGAAGGATAATATATTTCGTCAGGGCATACTAATAATATGCTGAATGCTATTTCATAAATGTTGTTTATAGTCAGTACGACACCGTAGTCAAGGAAAAAGGGCAAAAAATGTTGCAATCATACAATGGATTATAGAAACTGTTCAGAAGCTTTGAATTAATGCGACAATTTATTTAAATTAAAAACATTTATGTAAGATTTGATTTTATTGATATTTTACATGTTTTAATTTCTTTCGATAATTTGGATTGAAGATGTTGGGATGCTACTTAGGAAGAGTTGGGAATGAGCACTAATTTTACCGAGAGAAAGCCGAATGCATTGTGATCACAAGCAGACGACATCGTACTATGGACGATGTGATAGGTACGTGTTCATATGTGAACAAAGCTGTAGTTATATTTTTGAAATGTCATCATACGCAAAGGTGCGCATCTAAATTGTTTATGCATTTCAGGAAGCTGTTATGAGTTTGTCGGAAAAATGTTAGGAGTAGTTGGGAAAGAGAATATAGTTCGTCGGGGTATACTAATGCTACATTGAATTTCATTTCATAAATGTCTTTTATTGTCAATAAGGCATCGTAGTCGAGGAAGAAAGATAAAAAAAAAAATGTTGCAATCGTGCAATGGATTATAAAAACTTTTCACAAGCTTGGAAATAATGCAGATTTTTTTTAATTTAAATACATTTATATAATATTTGATTGCTTAATCGTTGACATGTTTTAATTTTTTCGATAATATGGATTGAAGATGTCGGGATGCTACTGAGGAAGAGTTAGGTATGAGCGCTAATTTGATCGAGAGAAAGTTGAATGCTTGGTGATCACAAGTAGACAACATCGTGCTACAGACAGTGTGATAGTTACGTGTTGATATGTGGACAAAGCTGTAATTATAATTTCGAAGGTGTTATTGACACATCCAAAAAAGGGTTGTCTCCCAAGTATACGAGTGTCGAAGTAATAAACCCGGTAAGACCGGGGTCGATCCATGAGGAAGGGTATTTTAGCGTTACAAACTATAAGTAAGCAAATATGATGTGGATGATTCAAAGGGATGGCAAGATAATATCAACAAAAATGAGTAAAGAACAAGTTCTTAAAGAACAAATGAGAATAACACAAGAGAAATTAACACAATAATAATGAGAGCTAAGGTTAGGAGATCCGCCCTTGATATATCAAATAAGGATAAACAACCCATTTTAGTTATATGAGTTATATTTGCTTCGTTACCAATATTTATACCACTTTTTATAAATGGGTTCAAGCATCCAACATACCAATCACCATATGTCTACAACAAATCAAGGTTTCTAACTAGATTTATGTCGGTAAGGAAGAACCATACGACATCTAGAAAGGATCCAAACATTTGATGTGCCAAGGATTGTCGACAATGGATCAAGACCTCCACTTTACGAGTGGTGTCAAGATTGATTAGATAAATAAATATAAATCATATAAACAACACAAGATTATGATTATTAAGCACATATTAAAGTATTAGAGAATCCTTATTCTTATATCAAGGGTTTCACCCTTTCACCTTAGCAAGAGAGAAATTAGAAAGACATTATAAGAAAAAGAAAACAAATTGCAAGCAAAAGAAGATTTATTAATAGCATAAACACACAAGAGAGAAAAACACAATACAAGATCCCAACCAAAGCCAAGATATTCCAGCCAAGGCCAAGATACCCCAATGGGTCAGAAGGCACCTCTATTTATAGATACATTCGGGGGCAAACTTGTCAAATTACAAAAGAATAATTATCAAATATTAGATGCACCAACTTTGACAATTGGGGTAATTAGGTGAACTAACTTTGACCACCGATTTTGACCTTGAATTATTGCAAATTTTAATCACATGTCTTCATGAAAGTCGTAGATATTTCTCTTAGCTTTCTAGAACATCTTGATTCATAGATTTGGATACGTATTCTGAGAAATATGGTCAAAATACTGAGGCATGGAGGCAAGGATGAAACTGTAGATGGGTTCACTTCAAACCCATTTTTGGTCCACTAAGAGCCTGAATTTGATGATGCTTGTGAAATACAATCTTGTAGATAATTTAATTAGCTTTCCAAAACATTAAGATTTGCACCATTCTAATCTATAAATAGAGAGTTATGCCCGTTTTACCGAACCTGTAACAAAACCAAAATTAAGAGAAAGTTAATTCCAAAGATGCAAAGACTACAAATATGCTTAAGTTGAGGAATTTAATGACACTATTAATGCAATATGATGAACTAAGCTCTTATTAAACATACATATTTAAGTGTTCATCACACCCCCCAACCAACTTATTGCCAATCCCTAACAATTAAAGCGTTATTATTTAGAAGTAATTTATAGAATTTTACATCCAAGGTGGTTATTATTGCATTCTCCTCGATTTTATCCAAAGAAACAAACTCTCAATCGATTTTTTTTTAAAATGACTCATGTACCCTTCAGTCAAGATATCAACAAACCTTCTTTTTGTGCTCAGTCGACACATGACTATGGCGCTTTTAGAAAGAAGCCATATCGGTTCTAATATTTGTTAAGGCTAACAACCTTAGGTAGGGGGCATTCATTCATTTTATATATATTTTTTCTCTTTTTTTGTTTTTTTATTTTTTTTTGAAAGAATGCATCTTTAACCCATGTAATGAGCCTTAGGCTAATGACTCCCAGATCAATTGGCCTTAGGGCATTAGGTGTTAAGACACCCCTACGAGCTTAACGACTCGAGTTGCCGATGCTTTATTTTTACTTAGACACTCATGGATAGTGCAATGTTCAATCCCATTAAGCTTTCTCCTTAATACATGTAGCGAGCTTTGGGCCAATAGCTCCTAAACCAGTTGGTCTTAGGGTATTAGGTGTTGAGGCACCCCTCTGGCTTAATTGCTCGAATTAAGGAGGCTACGAGACCAAACTTATCCACAATTGCTCTCTTTTTTTTCATTTTCTTTTTCTCTTTTTTGTTTTTAACTTTCGCCTTGCTTTTGTTGTTATCCTAAACAAAACAAAAGAACTCAAATATTGCAATATTTCATTTTGCAACCCACAAGCATGCATCAAAGTATGTGTGTGTGTGAAGAAAGGTTCATAAATACTTGCTTAACGAGTACATGAGCATATAGTTTATTAAATGATAGGGTTGTGAGAGTTCATAGATTTGAATAATTCAAAGTGAAATGAATAAGACCTCCTTGTTATAAAATTCAAAAATCAAGACTAAATAATATCAAGTTAGTTAAAATGAGTCTTCAAAAATGCAAAAACAAAATGACAAATTGGATAGAGTGTGTTTCAAGAGTTCAAACTGGCCCTCCCTAATCTGCCATTCCTGACCCAGAATGCGCCTCAAGAGGATTTGAACTCCTTACATCGCACTCTAAATCTAATTACTAACTCGCTTTTTTTTTAGCAAAAAAAAAAAAAGAAACTTCAAGACACACTTATGTCTACTATCCTTCCCCCCCAACCAAATAAAATATTGTCCTCAATGTTTAAATGTAGAGAGATAAAGTATAAGAGACATTACCTGAAGCTTCTGTTATTCAAGAGAGATGACCTAACAGACTCATAAAATAAAATGCTAAAAATAAAGTAAAATAAAGGACAAGAAAAAATTATAAACAGAGATTCAGATCCAATTTGCACTTTTTGTTTTGCCCTCCTAACCAATTAATTTGAGTACTAGCTGGGTCAGGTTCATACTCAACTGCTTATAATTTATCAAGTAACTCACCAGCAGAAGTGGCAGAAATAAGGATCTTTCTCGCCGAATGAAGGATAAAATTTTATTCCACAGCTACATTAAGAAAACTTATTAAAGGATCAAAGAAATTTTTGACATTCAACAAACCTATGGGTTTTTGATGAAGATTCAGTTGGGCCCATGAGGCAATTTGAAAAATTTCTTCAAGAGTACCAAAGCCACTTGGTAATCCAATAAAGGCGTCTGAATTTATAAGCATATGTGCCATGCGTTCATGCATAGAGGAGACCTGTAACTCCTTCCCAACTATTTTTCCGACGACGCTTTCTAAAGCTAAAGCTTTAGGAATAACCCCTAAAACTTGACTACCTCCTACATGTGCAGCTGTTGACACACAACCCATTAACCCGAGGCTACCTCCCCCATAAACCAAATGAATCTTTCTTTCAGCCAGTAGCCTACCAAGATAATTTGCTACCTCGACAAACTCTTCACTTTTACTCAGTCAAGATCCACATAATACACATATCCTTTGCATTCGACGTTTTGAAGTTTCCTCCATGTCTATGCAACTCTCTAACTATGTGTGAAGAAGAGAACAAGATATGTGGTATTTATGGAGTGTAACAAAGTATGCTAATGAGGACATCTATATAGGTAGCTCGGTTGTTTTTTGAAAAAAGTTGACAATAATGCATAAAAATTCAAAAAAAAAAGATGATAAAATAAGACACCAGAAGTCAAACAAAAGATACAAATTAAAAAATGATAGCTATGAGGCATTAAAATTAAAAAATGATGGCACGAATGCATATGTACATGTAGTTATGGCCGTGGCTCACATCTTCCTCTGGTTTTACGCCCAGAAACAGCTTAAACACCTTCTATGAGTTAGGGATATGCTTCCCATTCATTTTTCTTATAAACTGGTAAAAAGGGTCGTTTTGAGTCAGATTCCTAAAACTATAGCGTTCCTGCTCATCTCGGAATTGTGTCCACAAGTTAAAAATTTCACGCTACATAAGTCCACAAGAATACGTCTCAAGAGTCACTCGGATATCATCCAAGGACTCCCTACTCAGTCCATTCTTGATGAACTATAGTTTATCCTCTCGATTGTTAGACAGATATCCCAAGGAGTGACAACGCTGGTTACAAGTCCATCTTGCACTTTTATGACAAACTTGTAACCTTTTTGCTCTTCGCTTTTTGTTATAAGAGCTTTTTCCCATACCTGGCATATGAGAAATAAGATTATTTGAAAATTCACAAGAAAATTGAACATTGGCTTCAATTAACCATCTTACATCAGCAGGAATACCCTTACACATCAACATCCTTAGTCTTTCTTTGCCAGCTTTGTAAATTTTGAGCAAATAATTTTGAGGAAGAGGGGGAAAATGTTTGTGCAATTTTGAGAGAATGGTACCCATGTGGAGAAAATGAGAGAGAAGAAAAGAAAATGGATGCAAGGTGAGCAATAGTTTTTAGGGAACTGAAAACCGACTTTAAAAGCCACGGAGTACCGTGTCCGCCACTTGACCGGGAAAAATCAATCCTTAAAAAGGATCGATTAAAGCAATGGACTCTTCATTTTGGTCAAAATTTTCAAAGAATGGTTTTAACCGTTGTCCATTAACTTTAAACACATTACCATTCTTTGGGTTCTCTATTTCAACTGCTCCATGAGGAAAAACATTTTTAACGATGAAATGCCCAGTCCAACGAGACCGAAGTTTACCAGGAAACAAATGCAATCTTGAATCATACAAAAGAACTTTTTGTGAAGGTTCAAAAGATTTTCTAACAATGAATTTGTCATGAAAAACCTTCATTTTATCTTTGTAGATTTTAGAATTTTCATAAGCCTCATTCCTTGGAGTTTACGTAACTGACAAGCATTATTCAAATTTGTGTTAAATGTTTTAATGGCCCAATAAGCTTTATGCTTAGTTTCTATAGGCAAGTGACAAGGTTTTTCATAAACTAATCTATAAGGAGACATTCCTAATGATGTTTTGAAAGCAGTTCGGTAAGCCCAAAGTGCATCGTTAAGTCTTAAAGGCCAATCTTTACGATTTGGGTTAACCCTTTTTTTTTTAAGATCTGTTTTATCTCCCTATTAGCTAATTCAACTTGTCCAATTGTTTGTGGCTGATAAGGTGTAGAAATTTTATGGGTTATTCCATATTTCTTCATTAAAGTTTTAAATGGTTTGTTACAAAAATGTGTACCCCTATCATTATTAATGGCTCGAGGAATTCCAAATCTACACAAGATATTCTCTTTTAAGAATTTGATAACTGTTTTATAATCATTGTTTCGATATGGAATTGCCTCGACCCATTTTGAAACAGTCTACTGCAACAAGAATATACACAAAACCAAATGATGGTGGAAAATATCCCATAAAATCAATACCCCAACAGTCAAAAATTTTCACAACAAGAATGTGATTCAAAGACATCATGTCTCTTTTTGAAATGGATCCCAATTTTTGACAATTTTCACACGTCTTGCAAAATGCATATGCATCTTTAAATAAGGTGGGCCAATAAAATCCACATTACAAGATTTTAGCAGCTGTTTTCCTAGATGAAAAATGTCCTCCACATGCTTCAGAATGCCAAAAATTAATAACATTACTTACCTTATTGTCGGGTATGCATCTTCTAATTTTCTGATCCGAATAATATTTGAACAGATATGGGTCATCCTAATAAAATTTTTTTGCCTCCGTCAAAAACTTCCTTTTGTCTTAAGCATTCCAATAAGGTGGCATTTTTCCTGTTGCAAGGAAATTTATAATGTTAGCAAACCAAGGTACAACAGCAATGGAAAATAAAAATTCATCAGGAAAAGAATCATTGATAGGTGAAGTTTTAATTAATGTATCTGTCGTTAGTCTTGAAAGATGATCTGCAACACATTTTCTGCTCCTTTCTTATCCTTTATTGTGATGTTCAATTCTTGGAGTAATAAGATCCACCATATCAATCTAGGTTTTATATCCTGTTTAGTCATTAAATATCTCACAGCTGCATAGTCAGTGTAAACAATCATTGGAGAACCAATTAAATAAGATCAAAATTTATCCAATGTAAATACTACCACAAGTAGTTCTTTTTCAGTTGTTATGTAATTCATTTGTGCATCATTTAAAGTCCTACTTGTATAGTATATCACATAAGGCTCACCTTCTTTTCCCTGTCCTAAGACGGCACCAACGGCATAATCACTTGTGTCACATATCAATTCAAAAGGCAAGGACCAATTGGGAGATTGCATAATTGGAGCAGTTGTTAAAAGTCCAATTAATTTATCAAAGGCACTTTAACATTCTTGACTCCATTCAAAAGAAGTTTCTTTTATTAAGAGGTTACAAAGAGGTTTAGATATAGATTGAAATTTCTTATGAAAAGCCTATAAAATCCAGCATGCCCTAAGAATGAACGAACCTCTTTGACTATTTTTGGTGGAGGCAAATGGGAAATTAATTTCACTTTTGCTTTGTCCACTTCAATTCCCTTAGAAGACACCACATGACCTAAAAAAATTCCTGAAGTGACCATATAATGACTTTTTTCTAATTCAAAATAAGACCTTTTTCTACACACCTTTCTAGGACTTTTTCTAAGTCTTCAAGACAATTGTCAAAAGAGTTTTCAGAGATAGTTAAATCATCCATAAAAACTTCTAAATAATGCTCAACCATATCATTGAAAATGCTTAACATGCATCTTTGAAAAGTGGTTGGGGCATTACAAAGTCCAAAAGGCATTCTCCTAAATGCAAAAGTGCCGAAGGGGCACGTGAATGTGGTCTTTTATTGGTCTTCAAGTGTAATGAAAATTTGATAATAGCCTAAGTATCCATCAAGAAAGCAGTATTAGGGGTACCCTGCTACTCTTTCAAAAATTTTGTCAAGGAAAGGTAAGGGAAAATGGTCTTTTCTAGTGACAGTATTTAATTTTTTATAATCAATGTATATCCTCCAACTGAATGAGACTCGAGTTGGCAAAGATTCCCCCTTTTCATTTTTAACTACTGTAATGATAGATTTCTTATGTACTACTTGTGTAGGGCTTACCCACTTGTTATCAGAAATAGGGTAGATAATTCCCACATCAAGTAGTTTAAGAACTTCATCCCTAATAACCTCTTTCATATGTGGATTCAATCTTCTTTAAGGTTATTGGGATGTTTTAGTATTTTCCTATAAATGTATTCTATGTGTGCAAATTAAAGGGTTAATGCCTTTTATATCTTTTAAAGTCTACCTAATTGCATTTTGATGCCTTTTAAGCACTTCTATCAACTTACCTTGTTGCTAGCATGTGAGGGATGAAGAAATTATCACTGAATATGTCTGATTCTCCCCAAGATATGCATATTTCAGTCTTTCAGGTAAGGGCTTTAGTTTTAACTTGGGAGCTTCCTCTTCCTTGCTTTCATTCATTTGCCCCAATTCTTCAAATCTTGGTTTTGAGCCTTTTTCCATCACTTGTGCACAATCCAATAACGAACATATATAAAAAAGATCAAACTCTAGTTCCATACTTGATTCTAATGAATTAACTAAACAAGTTTCCAAAGGGTCAGAAGAACTCCCTTTTTGGATTTGATCTTCCACAATAGTTTCGATCATATTGGCCTCCTCAATTTCATCTTCTTCTTCATGTGGTTGTTTGCACATATTAAAAACATTAAGTTCCAATGTCATGTTCCCAAATGATAGCTTCATGACTCTATTCCTGCAATTAATCAAAGCATTAGAGGTTGCTAGAAATAGACGCCCTAAAATAACAGGAATTGAATTACATACTTTCATCTGGTAGTGTGTCCAATACAATAAAATCCATTGGATAAATGAATTGATCGACTTGAACTAACACATCTTTTACTATTCTTCTTGGTACTTTAATTGATTTATCAGCAAGCAAAAGAGTTACAGAAGTCGGTTTTAACTCACCTAGATTGAGTTTTTGAAAAACTGAGTATGGAAGCAAATTTACACTAGCACCAAGATCAAGTAAAGCTTGTTCAATTTTATGGTCTCCAATGACACATGAAATTGTAGGACAACCTGGATCCTTATATTTCACTGTATTATTATTTTGAATAATAGCACTTACTTGCACGGCTAGAAAGGCCTTCTTTTTCACATTCAATTTCCTTTTCACAGTGTACGAGTCTTTCAAAAATTTTGCATAAGAAGTTACCTGTTTGATCACATCAAGCAATGAAATGTTGACCTTTACCGGTTTGAAAATTTCAAAGATTTCAAAATTGTGAGTTGGCTTCTTTTATGTAGCTGACGCTTGAGGAAATGGAGGCACAGATGAGGATTCGGTTTCTTCTTCGCTTAATGTTGGTTTGGCAACCTCTTCCTGTCCTTTAGAGATCGATTCTTCTTCTTTCTCATAAGGGTTGGGAATATGTTTTTCAACAACCTTATCATTGCGAAGGGTCATGACTGATTTGACTTGATCAAAATAATGGTTACATGAACTTCCTGCATTTGTATTAGATTGATCTTTGGGGTTTTGCAATGTTTGAGAAGGAAATTTGCTATTCTCTTGGATGTTAAATGTAGATGCAAAATTTGTAAGAGTGTCTGACAAATTTGCTAATGTTTGAGCAGTTTGACTATTGAAAGCCTCTTACTTTGTAATGAATGAATGCAATGTTTCTTCAAGGTCATTCCTAAGAGGAGGAGCATATGCATGATCATGAGAATTTTAAAAATTTTGTCGTGTTCGAAAAGGGACTTGTGAAGATTGTGCATGATTGTCATTTTTCCAACTAAAATTTGGATGATTTCTCCAACCAGGATTGTAGGTTTGTGAGTATGGATTGTAATTTGGCCTTTTGAAAGTGTTCAAGGCATTGCTTGCTCATGGAGACATTCCCTAAAGGCAGGCAAAATTGGGCAATCATTAGTAGAATGGTAATTATCATTACAAATGTGACAAACAATTTCTTAAATAGAATTCAATTGACCACTGTTTTTCATCTCTAAAGCCTCAACTTTTCTAGCTAGGGATGCATATTTAGCTTGAAGGTCATGGTCTTCCCTAAGGTTGTAAATGCCTCTATTGGATGTCGATGTTGGGGCCTTGCTTGGTACCTCATAGGTGCCAGCAGTGTCCCAATTTTGTGCCTTTTCTGCCAAGGAATCTAGGTAGTCAATTGCTTCCACAGGGTCTTTATCTCTAAATTCTCCATTACACATTAATTCTACTAGTTGCCTATCTTGAGGTGTTAACCCTTCATAGAAGTGTGCAACTGTTCTTCAAGTTTCAAAACCATGGTGAGGACAGGTATTAAGTAGTTTCTTATACCTATCCCAACATTGGTAGAGGGTTTCCCTTTGTTTTTGAGAGAAATTGGAAATTTGTCTTTTAAGAGAATTTGTTCTATGGGTAGGAAAAAATTTTTTCAAAAATTGTTTTTTCATCTCATCCCATGAACTAATGGAATTCGAACTCAAATTTTGTAGCCATGTTCTAGCTTTATCTTTTAAAGAAAAAGGAAAAAGCTTTAATCTAATGGTGTTTATGCTATAATTTGGGTCAGTGTAGGAGTTACATACCTCTTCAAAGATTTTTACATGCGACTATGGGTTCTCCATATCAAGGCCAAGAAAGGTGGGTGGAAGTCAAACAAAACTTGGTTTGAAATTGAAATGGATTGAATTTGGAGGAGAAACTACACAAGATGGTGCACTAGTCTTTACCAGATTCATGTAATCTCTGAGGGTTCTTGGCTGGTTTTGATCATTTTGTTGGAAACGGTTGTCCCCTTCATCCGTGAACCTTTCCACTTGATTGTCGGCCATGTTTTCTAAGAAAAATGATGTTTTTCTAATAAGTCTACCACAAGATGTTCATGACCAAATTTTCATGCAAGGAAGAGAAAAGAAAAGAGAAGAAACGATAAACACAAAAAAAACTTAAAAAAAATTAAGATCTAAGATGAGAAAAGAGAACACTTACAATTTTGCACGCCAATTTTTACCTTCCCTGACAATGGCACCAAAAACTTGACACATCTGAAAATAGGAGTGTCGAAGTAATAAACCCAGTAAGACCGAGGTCAATCCACGAGGAAGGAGATTTTAGCGCTACAAGCTCTAAGTAAGCAAATATGATGTGGATGATTCAAAAAGATGGCAAGATAATATCAACAAATATGAGTAAAGAACAAATTCTTAAACAATAAATGAGAATAACATGAAAAATTAACACAATAATAATGAGAGCTAAGGTTAAGGGATTCGCCCTTGATATATCAAATAAGGAAAAACAACCCATTTTAGTTATATGAGTTATATTTGCTTCGTTACCAATATTTATACCACTTTTTGTAAATGAGTTCAAGCATCTAACGTACCAATCACTATATGTCTACAACAAATCAAGGTTCCTAACTAGATTTGTGTCGGTAAGGAAGAACCATACAACATCTAGAAAGGATCCAAGCATCTGATGTGCCAAGTATTGTCGACAATGGATCAAGACCTCCACTTTACGAGTGGTGTCAAGATTGATTAGAGAAATAAATATAAATCATATAAACAACACAAGATTATGATTATTAAGCACATATTAAAGGGTTAGAGAATCCTTATTCTCATATCAAGGGTTTCACCCTTTCACCTTAGCAAGAGAGAAATTAGATAGACATTATAAGAAAAAAAAAAACAAATTGCAAGCAAAAGAAGATTTATTAATAGCATGAACACACAAGAGAGAAAAACACGATACAAGATCCCAACCTAGGCCAAGATATTCCAGCCAAGGCCAAGATGCCCCAATGGTTCACAAGGAACCTCCATTTATAGATACATTTAGGGGCAAACTTGTCAAATTACAAATGAATAATTTTTAAATATTAGATGCACCAACTTTGACAATTGGGATAATTAGGTGAACCAATTTTGACCACCAATTTTGACCTTGAATTGTTTCGAATTTTAATCACATATCTTCATGAAATCGTAGATATTTCTCTCAACTTCTTAGAAAATCTTGATTCATATGATTTGAATATGTATTATGAGAGATATGGTCAAAATACTGAGGCATGGTCAGGCTGGACTGAAACTACAGATGGGTTCACTTTAAGCCCATTTTTTGTCTATTAAAAGACCAAATTTGATGATACTTGTTAAATACAATCTTGTAGATAATTTAATTAGCTTTCCAAAACATTAAGATTTGCACAATTTTGATCTATAAATAGCAAGTTATGCCCATTTTACCAAACCTGTAACAAAACCAAAATTAAGAAAATGTTAATTGTAAAGATGCAAAGACTAAAAATATGCTTAAGTTGAAGAATTCAATGATACTATTAATGCAATATGATGAGCTAAGCTCTTATTAAATATACATATTTAAGTGTTCATCAGTTATACGCAAAGGGCACATCGAAATTGCTAATGCATTTCAGGAAGCTGTTGTGAGTTTGTCCGAAGAATGTTAGGAATAATCGAGAATTCCAGGAAGGAAAATATATTTCATCGGGGCATACTAATAATGCACTAAATGCTGTTTCATAAATGTTATTTACAGTCAATAAGGCATCGTAGTCGAGGAAAAAAGGCAAAAAATATTGTAATCATACAATGGATTATAGAAATTGTTCATAAGCTTGGAATTAATGCGACAATTTATTTAAATTAAAAACTGCTGAACACTTAAATATGTATGCTTAATAAGAGCTTAATTTATCATATTACATTAATAGACTAATAGTGTCATTAAATTTCTCAACTTAAGCATATTTGTAGTCTTTACATCTTTTGAATTAACTTTATCTTAATTTTGATTTTGATGTAAGTTTGGTAAAATAGGCATAACTTTCTATTTATAGATCAAAATGATGCAAATCTTAACATTTTGGAAAGCTAATTAAATTATCGACAAGATTGTATTTCACAAACATAATCAAATTCAAGCTCTTAGTAGACCCAAAATGGGCTTGAAGTGAACCCATCTATAGTTTTAGCCTAGCCTGACCATGCCTCAGTATTTTGAGCATATCTCTCAAAATACGTATCCAAATTGTATGAACCAAGATGTTATAGAAAGCTGAGAGAAATATCTACAACTCTCATGAAGACATGTGATCAAAATTATCAATAATTCAATGTCAAAATCGGTGGTCAAAGTTGGTTCACCTAATTACCCCAATTGTCAACAAAATTTTGACAAATGTTCCTTTGTAATTTGACAAGTTTGCCCCGGAATATATCTATAAATAGAAGTGCCTTGTGACCCATTAGGGCATCTTGACGTTGGCTGGGATCACTTGTTATTGTACTTTTCTCTCTTGTGTTTTAATGTTATTAATGAATTTTCTTTTTCTTGCAATTTGTTTTTCTTTTACAATATTTTGCTAAATTCTCTTTTGTTAAAGTGAAAGGGTGAAACCCTTGATATGAGAGTAAGAATTTTTTAACCTTTTGATATGTGCTTAATAATCATAATCTTTGTTATTTATTTTATATGATTTATATTTATTTCTCTAATCAATCTTGACACCACTAATTTTATAAATAAACTAAAAATATATTTATAGTTTGTATACTCTTTTTGAAAAAAATTCTTACTTTTTTGTACAAATTAATACAATGCATGAGTATACCAAACATTATGTAATTTTGATACAACATTATATTTAGTACTATACAATGCAATGCTATATAATTGTGACACTCGAAATTTTTAAGTAAGTTTAACTTACAATTATATTGTAAAATGTGTATTACTAGCATTATGAATTATGTGTGTATATATATATGGAGTGAGATGCAATTAAATGAGATGGAAAGGCTATTTATTTGAAAGCTTAAAGGGTTACGCTGAAATTTTGCATATTTGGACAAATATAAAAGAGAGAATTCTAGAGAAATGTATTCATTTTGATCCTATCCTTGCAACTAGCCCTCATCTCTTTCTTCTCCAATGTTGCCAGCATATTAAGCAAGAGGAAGAAATCTAGAAACAAACTAGAGGTAGAAATCAACTTCTCCTCCCATTTCCTTGCATGGTTCCATTATTTTTACAGGAAATTAATGTGATATGTTATAAATTATGAAATGATTGTGTTATGTGTGTTCTGAAATTTGTGTGAAAACATGATATTATATGTGTTATGGTCTATTGAAGGAGAAGGGATGATGTTCGGGAAGTTAGGAAACATGATTGAGTGAAATTCTTGCAGACCCTCGTTGCTGAACAGGGGTTAGTCCGAAAATTCCCATAAATTCCATGGTTGTTTGCTGACTCTAAAATTTTTATATGATAAACTAGACACCTCAAGGAGTTTATATAATTTTGAAACACTTGAAAATTCATAGTGTGTGAGTTGTAATGAATTTTTGAAATTCTGGTTCAAATTTGCGGGGGTAAATCTTTGTAAAATTTCATATGCAAACCCTTGGGTATGTTCTCTATTAGACTGTAAATTTTCACAGCTTTTGGAGTTGTGTATGAATTGTTACGATTTTTCAAATCTGGACCTAAAGAACTGTGAATGTTAAGTTCCAAAACAGAGTATGTGAAATAAATTCAGTCTGACTGCCTTAAACTCCTTAGAAAATCATGATTTTTGGTGGAATGACTCTTACATGTGTCTAGTTTTAGACTGGAAAGTTTGGTAGACAATTGATTATTGAAGGATTTTATAAAATTCTTCAAAGTTACACTGTTCAGTTGAGAGGTCTGCAGACAGAATTGCCATGTGAATGAAATTAAGGATTTTCAAGGCGTATATGACCATATTTTGACTCAATAAAATTCATAGACTATAATATGTATGTCTATTTGAGTTTCATAAAGTTTGGTGATGAGTGGAAGTGAATAACCTCTTCTTATAATAATCTAACCAATATGTGTGTGTTATAGAGTTTAATAAATGATGTTATTGGTTGGTTGAATTGTTGTTAACCTATAAGAGATTTAATGACTTCTAAATGGACACTGATCAGTGTGTCATGACTATGGCAATAGTTACTAGAGAGGAAGGAGAAGAAGAAGAGATAAACTTTAAACAACTGGTTATCAAGAAATACATGAAAACAAAATTAAGAGGCGAGGCTAACCTGGTAAGTAGTTAGACCTTTCTAAGGACACAATAGATGTTAACTTTTAATGAAATGTGTTTAATGATTGTGTTTGTGAATATATGTGAAATGTGTGGATGGGGCCATGAATACATGGACCTTGATATAGGAAATGATTTGATTGGGGTTTATAGTGATTTATAAAATGTGTGATTTCACACACTTTGATGTGTATGTGGTTGAAATATTGGTGTAACTTCTATGTGTGTGAGATATAGAAATGTGAATGTGCCCTCATATATGTGACAAGTTGTGATGACATGGAGCTTCATTTATGTGACTGAAATGTGAAATGTGATATATGAGCGAAAGCTTAATAGAGAGCTTCTCTTATGTGACTGAATGTGAAAACTAATATGTGCATGGCATGCCACAACTTAGGATATTTGGTTCTCATAGCTTGAGGGGAGGTTTGGACCATGTGTCTCAGATTCGATAGCATAGGCCCGGTATCATCCGGATTGTCAGACTAGCCTTGTGCTATTTCAGGTGTAGGCAATTGAATGGATCCATATTGTCCCGTACTCCCACGGCTTGAGGGGAGGTCTGGACCATGTACTTCTCTATATGAGATTTGATAGCATGGGCCTGGTATCACCCAGATTATCAGACTAGCCTTGAGCTGTTTCATGGGTATACCTCTGAATGTATATATACTATTCATTGTAGCAGGATAGTGTAGGACTATATGGCTATCGCCTTTGGAGTGATGGCAGATTCGTACGATGTGAGAATGTGATAAATTCTCACTGCGACAATGCCTTGCCTACGAAAGCCGCCAATAGGTGGCAAAGTGATTAAGGCCTGTATATAGGAACTGACTTTGAAACGAAAAGTCCTACCTTGATTAGAGAGCATTGTTCCTAAGTATCTGTGACTATACTATGGAAGCTTCCAAAATTATGTGAAATGGATATCCATATGAACAATGTAGCTAGCTTGTGGAAACTCATGTGTGAATGATTTATGTGTTTATGGGAGTACATGAGGATGTGTTTGATTTGTGAAAAGTTTATTTGTAAATGAGACATGTGTATGTAAATGGGTGTATATATGGATATATATGATGAGCTTTGGCATGAAAAACCATGTTTGATTACCCACAGGCAGGTATTTATGGAATTAAAAATGTGACTGGATAAGTAAATAATTGGTCTAGGAAATTTGCCAATGATACAGGGTTGGCACAGGAGCACCATTAAATGTTGTAGGATTTCATCTTTAATGGACCTATAGTATAGGTAGAGAATCGGCATTGCTGTGCCATACCTTTCACGCTGGAGCGCCACTTGCACTGACTCAAGTAAGAGAGAATAGAGAGTTGGCGCATGCGTGCCTCTCCCTTAGCGCAGGAGCGTGAAACTGCAATTTGCAACGGATTGAAAATCAGAAACTTGGCATCGCCGCACCAGTTCCCTCCTGCAAGGCTCAATCTTTGAATAGTGAAATCTATTTTCTGACTTTCTTAGTAGGGCACTGTGGCTTGTTTACCAAGAAATGAATAGTAATTGGTGATTTATGGAACAAGTATTTAATAATAGTCATATTTTGAAATGGTTATCGCCATTAATTGTTTTATTTTGAGTGTTATGCCAATTTTTATAATTCTAGCTGCTTACTGAGTTTCATACTCACTAGTCTGTTGTGTACCTCAGGTAATCGATCAGTTAAAGATTATGAGAGAATTTCGGCATAGAAACAACTGTGTTCCCTTAGCAAGTTCTTTTCCACTACAATATTACTATTTTGGGTGCGGGTTGTGACAATAATACTATACCATACTATACAATACAATGTCGCATATCAGACTTACCCTAAGGCTTGATACCAAATTGACCTAGAGGAGGTAGACAATAGGATGACACAATCTCATGGATTTTGAAAATACTAATCAACTTTTTCAATTTTGAGAATATACTGATAAGTATTTTATTAATAATCTTTTGAAATAGTGCATGATTATCAAAAAATTAGGCTTCAAAGTTTAGTGAAATACCCGTAATTATTAAACATTAGAAAATAAAATTCACATTAGTCTTCTTATTAATTCATATAAGAAAAAAAATACATTATATAAAATTGTCGTGCCTAAATAAAACAAGGAATTATTGGCAAAGATGGCTTAAATACTAACCGAAACATGACAATATTGACTTGGTCGGATGGTTGATAAATGTTGTTCATTAGGTCTCAAAAATTTGAAGGCTTGGAATGTTGAACCGATTCTCATGATGGCAATAATTGCCACCGAATTGCAAGCAACTGTTAGTGTCAACGTGAGACGCATATGCATGTGCCATGCACATGATGATTTTTGTCCAACTTGTGATAAAACTATAATATTATTTTGATTCCTATTTTACTGTTTCTAAAAAAATATTAGAGGAAGTATTTGGTTTACAATAAATATCTCCTTATATTAGAATATTCTTTCTTGTATCTTAATTAAAATAGAAGAATAATATTTACTTGTGTCTTAATTCTTTTAGGAGTTTAATTATATCTTTTCCTATTATATTTCTCCTTATCCTAATATGATTTTGATTAGAATTTTTACAGGATACCAAGGAGATTTCATCCAGGCCTCCCACTATATATACAAAGTTATTTTTGCATAACTTAATTGACAAGTTGGCTGATTAGTTGGTTGAGTTTGGGAGAGTCAATGTCACGCACTACAAGAAATTTTGGAA
The DNA here is from genome assembly GCA_013180625.2 of Boswellia sacra. NCBI lineage: Eukaryota > Viridiplantae > Streptophyta > Magnoliopsida > Sapindales > Burseraceae > Boswellia > Boswellia sacra. Next base: position 145,919 of record SNVD02006294.1, read on the forward strand.
TATTTGACACATAAGCCTTATTATATTTGAGGGTTTTTGAAAAAAGAGTCAAATAATATGAAGCTTAAAAAAGTCAACCAGCTTTTTCGATTTATTTGACACTTTTTCAACATATCTTAATTACGGAATTGCCACTACTTAAAAATTAGATCAAATAAATGAAATTCGCTTTCTACTTTGCATTTCCCCCTTCTATTTCTTTTGCATTTCCCTCTTTCTCCTTTGTATTCCCCCCTTCTATTTTTCTCATTCCCTCGTTACAATTCACTCACTAATTGAGTAACTCAGCTTCTCCCTCACTGATTGAGATCACTCAACTTCTTGCTTGCTCTCTCCATCAGTCCCTCCCTCAGCCCCTCCTTTGTAGCAAGTCATTGATTTCTCCCTCAATACCTTGGTCTCTCCATCACTTCCTTAGTTCATGTAAGTTTGTTAAATCCTCTTGTTTCTCTCTATCGCTCTTCTCTTTGATTTCTCAAGTTCACTAGTTTTTTTCTTTTCTTATTTGGGGCTTGTTTTCAATGGCAGTTTTGGTACGAATAGTTCTTTTGGTGGTGAGTTGGTGCTTTGTGACTATCTTTTATGGAGTGGAATAAAGGTTCTGAGTGCTGGGATTGGTGCTTAGAATAGGCACCGGGTTTTCTAGTATCGGTTTCTCTGTTTTTGAATGCTAAGAATAGGGGTTGGGGGTTTGGATTGAATGAGTGTCTTTGGAGAGTTAAGTTCTTGTTTGGGGTTTATCTTTTCTTGGTTGAAGTTTGGATTGGAAATTTTGGGTTTGGGTGTTTGCTTCATTAGTAGAATCAATATTAATTGCTGTTTGGGCAAGTCAATCTTGAAATTTTCTTGTATGTTTCCTTAGTTTATATTTACATGTTATAATTTAACAAATCATTGGATGATTAGAATTGTTAAACTTGATTAAATTCCACTTCTACATAAACATGGTCTTTGCATTCCCACTGATAGCAAATGCAAACTCGTTTATGTGGAGTTAATATTGTGCAAAAGTTAAATGATCACAGTCAATACTTGAAGCACATCAAGGTAAGTAAATGGGTTTTGGATAGTTGGTGCTTGGCCATGTTGTAATACACGCGCATTTTTGGTTATATAATTTTATTTGGTCATAAGGGGTCTACATCTATGGTTATTACCTGAGAAGGTCATGATAATCGTTCTAAATATGTTATTGTGTACAGTAAAATATTTTATGCCACTTGTATGGTTCATACTGCATATTTAGGAAAGTGTAAAGTTTGCTTTTGATGATAGAGAGAGAAACAAAGTTAGTTGTTGGGCCACTTCAGAAAGAAAAGTTGCTTTGCAAACCCAATTCTATGTTAAAAATAAAAAAGATAGTTTGTGCTAGCTCATCAAGTTGTAGTGGCACTGCATTATTTAATTAAGTCATTTTGTTTTAACGGATTCCTTTATGCATGTTTGGTATTTATACTGAGCTAACACTTAGGGCGTGTTTGATGCGTTGTATAGCACTGTGTTGTATTACTGTATAATATAACGCAGATACTGTAGCGACACTGTAGCGGGTATTGTAGCGGTACTGTTTGCATAAAAGTTGAGTGTTTTTATACCAAGCCTACCCATGGTATAACACCGTATAAGCTTATTTTTGTCTCAATCTTCACTAATAAATACAAAAAAGTTATATAAATTAAATATTTATATATTTATATAATTAATAAATAATTTATTAACTATTTAAATAAATAAAAAATTTAATAATTAAATTTTTATTTCAAAAATAATTTAAATAATTATTAAAATTTATTTTATATTTAAATTAAATGTTTCATATTACAATTTTTTCTGGGTTTTATCTAATATAACAATGTTCTATCAAATATAGTATAGTATTATATTTTATCTAATCTTATCCTATACTATTCAATCCAATCCAATGCAAATAAATTTATGCTATCCTATACAATGTTATACAGTGCATCAAACATGCCCTTAATGTACAAATATAATTAGGGGAGGCATTTGTCATCTGAAACATTGCCAACATGGTGCCACCATATGACCAGGTCTAACTAAAAATATAATTAATATTTGCCACCAAATAATATCAGGTTAACAATTTGCAGATATTACTCCGTCTATGATCTATTTACTTGTTTGAATGGCATGATACTTTCTATTAATTAATTATTATGTCTCTTGGAGTTTAATAAGTTGTCTATATTTCATGGAACATCTATAACACCCTGCAAATGTGACTTATTTATAAAAATATTTAATTAATTTCGGATTATCTAAACGTTTGTGTGACTGGGCTTGGTTTCTGCAGAGAAATACTTGTTAGTGGGCGATGCCATTGAATATGCAGTCTTGCATCTAAAGGTAATTTTTTCATAATATTTGACTCGTTTCACACACATGCTTGGGCTTTATTTATTTTTTTTAATTACGTTGGCTCTTTTGGTGTTTGGTTGATAATTGCTGGAGGCAACGTGAAGTCTTAGTCATCAAGCATGCCCCAGATGCTTCATTTAATTTGGAATCACTTTAGAGTTTAAAGCTTTCATTTGTGTCCTTATTACTATCAGATAATAATCATTTGATTACCTTCCTGGAATTATCTATGCTATTTATGCCAACACCAAGTGATCATCATCTTATCTCATCTTTTGGTCAAATTTTAAGTTTCTTCCATTCAGGTTACTAAAGGAGTGAATACTTTTGATGAGTTAAAATATATAACACGCTACAAGAATTTTTCATATATTTGTCACTTTGAATTTTTTTTATTTGGCGGTTTTTTAAAGAAGTGAGAAATATAACCTTAATATAAAAGTCAAACCCATATTTTGTTCATATTTGTCACTCACTGTTTTGACCTTATTATATATTTCTCACATTTTTAGATAGTGCCCAGTATGTAGACAAGCATATACAGTAAAAAAACTTTTTGTCTTACTCCGTATTATAAATATTTGAAAATTTATAGAATATATGGATTCTTATGTAATTTATAGGGATAATTTTGACAAGTCTTAATAGATGGGGATTTTTTCTAAATTTCATATACTATATAACGAAAGAGATGTTTTGATCAACCCTAATCCCTAAACGGCAAGCCTAAACTTCTAACCACTCGCCAAGCGCCGTGCTCCTCCAGGACCTCCGCTTCATTCTGCCATAGCCACTCGCCAAGATTCCCGTCGACTTCCACGGCGACATCAGGGACCCACAGGAAAATCGGGATCGCCGTCGATCTCAGCGACGAGAGCGCCTTTGCCATCAAATGGGCGGTTTAGAACTACCTGCGTCCAGGCGACAACATCATCCTCCTCCACGTGCGTCCCACTAGCGTCCTCTACGGCGCGGACTGGGGAGCGATCGAGCTCTCGATGGAAATGACGGAGTCAGAGGAATCGCAGCAGAACTCGAAGATGATTTTGACCTTTTCACAACCACGAAAGCGAACAATCTGGCGCAGCCGTTGGTGGAGGCGCAACTTCCGTTCAAGATCCACATAGTGAAGGACCACGACATGAAGGAGAGGCTATGCTTGGAGTTGGAGAGGTTGGGACTGAGTGCGGTGATTATGGAAGCAGAGGCTTTGAAGCTGCAAAAAATCTAATCCTTTAACCAACCTGAGAAACAAGCTCTTGATTTAAAAGTTGTGTACATGTGTAGGTCTTCTTCTTGCTTCAACCGTTGCTGTTCTGGTACATATATAGCAAGCTTCAGGTACTTGTTTAACCTGTTCATGGGCGGGTTCTAAAATTAAATTTTGTAATCAACTTTGAGAACTGAAAAAAATCTGTTTGCATCTGAACTTGTATGCTTGTCCATTACGCACTACTTGATAACCTCGCATGTTTCTGTATGCTGAAGAGTAGGGATAAGAGGGAATGTGTGATTTCAAGGAGCTATATCATTTGAAGTGTTCCAATGCTTTATCCTTTAGGTTCATCCTTTAGTTTGCAAAAAGTAGTCTACATTAGTGGTGGATTTAAAACATAGTTTGCTACTATTTTTCAAAACCTTGAGTGGACATCTATAAATAAATGTTTGTGTAGTGACCTATCAAGTAGGATTTTGTTTATAGACATGAAAGCTTACATAAGTTTGAACCAGTAGGATCTATTATGCTTTTGTTTCCAAAATCATCATAAGGAATAAGGCAATTACTTTTCCATTTCATGGATGATATTAAAAAGTTCTTTGCTTAGATTTTAAATTCCTGCATAGCCAATTTTTAACGACAAAGCTTCTTTTAACTGTGGAATCTAAATAACGGTAATATTACCTTGTACAGTATTATGATTTAGTTGATAAATTGAACAACTTGTTGTCTGTAATACTGTCCTCTGAGTCTTTGATTCAAGGGTTGAAGTATCATAAGTTAATATATCTTTTGGAATATCTGATTATAGGAATTTAAGATGCAACCAAGATTGGACCTGAACAAATTAAAACGAGGATATAAAAATTCGTATGATTTTTCCGTCTTAAATTGATTGTCAATGGAACAGAATCATATTTAAAGTTCAAATCCATCTACTTTGGAATTCTTCAGTTTTTCTACAGGTCAACATCAAGGGAACTGCGAAGGCTAGATAGTGTTTCTCGTTCTCCCATATATGCGTCATTTACTGAGATACTTGATGGATCATCAACCGTAAGGGCTTTCGAGTCTGAGGTAGATGTTTGGATTGTTATTGTTTCTCTTGAACTCTGTGTAATTGAGTAGGCATTTATCCTTTTTAGCAGACTTGAGAATGATTTGATTTTATTATTACTATTCTTTTAATGAGCCATTTTTGCTAGAGATTTATAGATTTTCTTTGTCTTTCTCTTTTAGAAGTTCCATTCAATTCCAAGTTATGTGTGCTTACCAAATTAGACAATTTTTAGTGAATTACCATTAAAGCTGTCCCAAATGCCTGATATAGCTTGTGATAGATGTTTACAGGGAAAAAAATCATTTTTAGAGGAGTCTTTGGATAAATTTATTTACGTTTCATATCAAAAAATAATAAAATGTACATATAAAGAAAGAGATGTGTATGGGGAAAGTAGCGTTGGATCAATCCTTTGAAGAAGAAAGTATTGTTAGTTTTTGACTTACAATGTTATGTTTCTGCTTCAGGGGATTTCCTGTGTGGCTCAAGCACGTTCCTGGTATTGAATTCAGAACTGATAATGGACCTTTCAAGGTTGGACGATTGAAATATATATATATTTTTAAATTATTATCCTTGGTTGAATCTCGTTGTTTGGACTTTTTTTTAATTTAATTTGGGTTAATTAATGAATTGACTTGTAATTGACTGCAATGAATAGTCAGCAATGCAGAAATTCAAGAAGAAGATTGTAAGCATGATGAAGGCTGAAAAGCTGTTTGAAACTCAGGGAGGTCCAATCATTCTGTCACAGGTTGGAAACTTAATTAGACCTTCCTAAGCCTTACCTTTATTCTAAAAAATGGGTTGTTGTTAATTATTATCTTGGCTTATATTTTCTCCACAACTGGCCCATTACTCAAGAAAATTAGTTGTTCTCAACTTTTATTCATTTTTCTTAAATTCGCATTATTGTAGATAGAGAATGAATATGGACCAGTGGAATGGGAAATTGGAGCTCCTGGCAAAGCTTATACCAAATGGGCAGCTCAAATGGCTGTTGGTCTTGACATTGGTGTCCCTTGGGTTATGTGCAAACAAGATGATGCTCCTGATCCAGTTGTAAGCAATTGTTTGCCCCTTATATATATATATATATATATATATATATATATATATATATATATATATATTTGTTTCTTTTAACAAATTTCAAATGCTTCGTTCTACTTCAATTGCCATTCTCTCTAGCATTTAGGTTTGTCTGTCTTTATTGTGGCCCTGTTTTCTTGGTGGGGTTCTTTACACTAAGTTGTCTACTAAGCTGGCCTTTAGTGGTACTGTATCTTTATCTCGTATGCTTTTTGGTTGTTGGCCCTTCTTTCAATTTATTTTCACGGGTTTGTCTTTTCTTCTATTTTCTTTGAATTCTGAGCATGTGATAATTCTTAATCGTGAAATTGTCTCCTTGTCACTTGATGATCTGAATTATTATAAGAAACGTTGTTTTGAGGGTTCAAATGAAATACTAATATGATTCCTCGCTGGGAAAAATAAATTCACAAGGTCAATCTAAGGATTGGTTTTGTGGGTACTTGAAATAAAACAATAACAAATAATTATGCAACTAGTATTGTACAAAGATTCCTCGCATATCTTTGTCTAACTTATCTTTCACCTTATAGATAAACACCTGCAATGCTTTCTATTGTGAAAACTTCGTTCCCAACGCGAAGTACAAACCAAAAATGTGGACAGAAAATTGGATTGGCTGGTAAGTTCCATAAATCTTGCTTTTAGTATGTTGTAAGTCATATAACTGTTTTTAAGATTTTTGAAATCTCTTCCATGAGATTTATACCCAATTTTTCCTGTGCCTGTTTAACTCCCAGGTTCACCAGGTTTGGTGATGCAGTTCCTACGAGACCAGCAGAAGACTTGGCATTTTCAGTTGCAAGGTTTATACAGAATGGTGATTCATTCATCAACTATTACATGGTAAACTCGTCCACTTCTCTTTTCATAAGTTAAAAATTGTCTTCACCTGCTGTGTCATAACAATAAATACTATTATTCTTGATTTTTTTTCTTCTGATTTTATTTTCTCTTTTCTTGATTCAGTACCACGGAGGAACTAATTTTGGCCGCACAGCGGGTGGTCCCTTCATCGCTACTAGCTATGATTATGACTCTATGGTGACCACTTCTCAGCATTCATTGAGAGATGCTAATAACCCCGCTGGGTAATCTTGATTACAGATTTCCACAAGTTCTTTCTGTCCATCTCTTTTTCTCTTTGAGTTTTACTGATGGTTTGTTTATCCTTTTTACAGACTCCTCTCAATTGCAAAGGAGACCTTGGCAGAGTTCCTTTTAAAGGCTACGGGAACTGCTGTCGATTGGGTCCAGATGCCTTGGATGAAGGTTTGTTATAGAAATTTATATCAATATTCTTTCTCTCTCTTTCCCATTCATAGATTTGACATGTGCATCTGTTCATGGTCCATTTCTTATTCCCAAATCAGAAGAATATCTGAGTTGATTATAATTTCCTTGTCAGCCTGGTCCGGATTTGGTTGGGATCTTTGCCATTTCACAAAGTTGCAGTGGATTCGGTTGGGATCTTTGCCATTTCACAAAGCTTCTGTTCATCAAAATGCTCTTATTCGTGTTGCATATTTTGTAGCTAATTCATAACTGATGGATAAGGCTTCTTTCACGGTTAGATGCTTTTCCTAAGGTTGATTTTAATTTCATGTGCACTTACAGTTGGATTGTTTTCTAATATGACAATGTTCTGGATCAGGTATTGGATAAAATTTTTGGTCAGTTTGCAAGCATTTGGATGAATATAAAAGTCCAAGTAAAAACCAAAGAAGATCTTGATGATGCTCAACAATACAAATTCAGGCGTCGCGCCTTTATGATTGATAGAGTTTTTGAAGTTGATAAATCATCACTAAGCAAGTTGTTTACAAATGATACTCTACCAGAATTGGAGGAGCTACTCTCTAAAGAAGAAGTTACTAAAAAGGTTATGCTTCTACTGTTACATTGCAAACTCATTATGCCTGTATATTTTAAAGGTTGTCAATCTTCCCCATGTTTTAACATACATGTAATACATTCAGGTGGAAGCTGATGATGAGTGTGAGAGTTAGGAGGATGAATGGAACATTCTACAGGAATATATCCTGCACAAAATGGTCTACATGCGCAATCAATTATTTGGGTCTACTGATCTTGTCTTGAGTGTAAGTTGTCTCTGAAAACTTTCTGGATGCATAATTGGCCTTATGGTTTGATAAAAACACTTTTCTTTTTCCGTGTTCATGTTGGAAATTGTAACCACCTATAGTACTGTCTTTTTGAAATTTTCCTGATAAACGCGTGGAAAGAATCAGATATTTGGGAAGGATCTTAGTTACATGTTGCAGATGCTCTGTTTTTGGTGAAACTTGAGAGTTGCTGTGTATTTTTCCAAACAAGTTCTCTCGAATGATGTCACTTGGCTGCCTATGATTATTTTCTTTGCTAAGTAGTTTACCTGATTAATAAATGAAAACATCACAAGAATGGCGTCTGTTATATAAAAATTTTGATTGTGTCCACTGTACATATTTGTATGTTTGGTTTATTTATCATTTTCTCAAACTTTCTGTGTCAAAAAAAATGAAACATGGTAGTTGCGAGATTGAAATTTTTGCCGGCAATTTGCTTATTAAAAGAAAATCTCTCTCCCTTTTCCTGTATTTGTGTGGGTTTGCTTCAAGTCATGGATTTTTCTGCAATGTGCCTACACTAAAAATTGTTTGTTGATCCCCCTGACCCCCTGTTTACGCCCAAAATATACCGCGGTTATTGTAGTATACGTTGAGGTGTCGAATCCACAAGGAGGCTTTTGATAAAAGAGGTTAGTAAAACAAAAATATAAAAGATAATAAAGATATAAAATTTAACTTTGAAGTGATTAGTTCTAAAGAAAATACAATGTTTAATAATTGGAAACAATCGATGGTAATTAAGAAGTAAGGCATCGAGAATCACTTATATGTTTTGTAAATCTAATCCCCACTTTGATTTAATAATTATAACTCAATTGAAAGTTTCACATCCTAAACAATCAATCGGAAAATATGTATAGTATAGCATAAATGATAAACACATGTATTTGATATGCATAAACTCTTTACAAGCAATATTTACCAACAACATTCATCCTTACAAGTTATCCGAGAGCGACAATATATCACATGACAATATTGTAGTAAAGGATTAACTCATAAAACGAAACTACCAGTAACAATTATAATTCAACATGAATCACATAAAGAAAGCATGACTGAATTTATATGAAATTGAGAATTATAATTTCTGGATTAAAAAGAAATCACAAGATGAGAAAGAGTTTAACACATAAACAAACATACAATCTTTATAGCCCTTGAGGTAGAATGAAAGTGGAGAAATAGATAAACTACACATACAAGTTCATCTCTAGCCTTACCAAGAGTTCTAGCCTAACTTACAATTCATTCTTATCATTTCTAAAGAGAAAATACAAGAGAGAATTGCAATATACAATGATAAAATGTGAACTCAAATGATTTTTTCTCTCCCCCCATTCAATTCCTCAAGTTGTCCTTAAATAGGTGATGAAATGGAACTATTACACCAAACCTCCACCAATTTTTCCACAATGTCGGCCACCAACTTGCACTGATTTTTGACCACCAAATGGACCGAATTGGGCTTTGTGGAAAACATGAAAGTTGTAGATTTTGTCTCAGCTTTCCAGGGCCACCAGATTCATGCAATTTGGACAAGTATTCTCTGAGATATGGCCCAAATACTGGACATGGGTCGGGCTGAGAAACAACTACAATTTGGTTTTGTTGTGTCTCAATTTCGGCCCATCAAATGTTGGATTTGGGCTTTTGATTGTTCTTCAACTTTGTGTAAAATTGAGACATGTTGCTCCAGGTTCAATAATCTCTCCATTTTGATCTATAGATTGAGAGTTGTGTCCATTTTGTTAAACCTGAAAAAATGATTTCCATTAATCACAATTTAAGGACAATACTTTATTTCAAGATAAAGACTAAAGAAAATGCAAAAGAAATGAAACAAATGTAAAAGAGGCATAAGCAAAATAATTATGCTAAAATATCATAAAAGCTTTATAATACTGTCCAATTAGCATTAATTATTTATATTTAAGAGTGTACTTTCATGCGTTTATCACAATCCCCAGCCAGCTTATTGCTAGTCTCTAGCAATTAAAGTGTAAATGAAGCATGAAGAACTACTTCAGCATTTCAAACAAAAAGTCAGTTCAAGATCACAATTGCTATAAAGGTTATTTCAATCATAACTTCCAAAACTGAGCACATGTGAATCAAGCCAAACCTTCTTACCACAAACTGCAAAACATATAGCCTTGAAAATTACTCTATGTAAAAGCCTCAACTCCATATCCTCACAGGTGAACGACTGTTTAAAAAGGCTATGATTTCTCTCATGGAGTTGGAAAACAGAATAAACACACAAGAAAAGGTCACATTTAAGGACAGACAGACAACTAACATTGATCCAAAGATAGAAAAATCCAATGTTTAGAATCAAACCATTCTTGCAACATGCTACCTTTAGGACTTCGTTTATCTTGAGTGAATAAATACAGCTTGGTGAGAAAAGACTGCTTCATAAAACTTCTATCTTCTAAAATTGAATGAAGACATTATTGAATCGAACTGACTTCTTCTTTTTTTTTCTTTCTTTTTTTTCTTTCTTTTTTTTCTTTTCTTTTTTTTTCACAAGAATTGAAATTTCATCTTGAATCGTCCCTTAGCTCAATTTCGAGTAATGACATTCTAAACAAGGATTAATCAATTCAAAGGATCAATGAAAGTTCGTAAGCTGTTTTCTCAACCTCTCCACTCACTCACAAAAGATGTGTGAGATTAAAAAAATGTGAACTTGAACATGAGAATTCTCTTGGCTATATACATTGAATCATCCATCTTACCACAAGGCTTATCATTGTGCTCAAAATAATTTCAGAAATCATTATTTGATAACCTAAATAGAAAAGATGACTCAAACCAATAATTTTGAAATCATACCTTGATAGAAAAACAAACCCATTTAGACAAGAATTACCGAGAACACATGCAATAAACAGCTGTGCATGAAATACAATTCAAAAATAAAAAACAAATCAACTAGTTAGAATGCATTTCAAGAGGTCAAAACTATACTCCCTACTCTACCATTCTGGATCTAATTGATCCAGAATGCGTCTCAAGAGATAATAAACTCTTTACACTGCCATTCTCAGACCAATAGATTTTTTTTTTTTTTGAAATGCAATGCAAAACATATGTCTCCTATCTACCCCCAACCAGACGAAACATTATCCTCAATGTTTAAATGTAGAAGGAGAAAGTATAAGAGACATCACCTAAAGCTTCAGTTATTCAAGAGAAACAAACCTGAAAAACACTTAATAAAATATTGTGAACAAAGCCAAAAGTAAGAAAAGTTACAAACGAAGTGTCAGATCCAATTTTCTCTCATTGCTCATTCCCACTGACCAATTAATTTGAGATGCTTCAGGGTCAGGTTCATAAACAAAAGCTTGCAATTTATCAATTAGTTCATCAGCAGTTGAGGCAGAGACAAGGATCCGTTGTGCTAATTGTGAGATAAATCTTTGTTCCACAGCTTGATTAACAAAACACAATAAACAATCAAAGAAATTATTGACATTCAACAAACCTATGGGTTTCTGGTGGATATTGAGTTGGGCCCAAGAGACAACTTGAAAGATTTCTTCCATTGTTCCAAAACCTCCTGGTAAAGCAATAAAGGCATCTGCATTTACAATCATACGAGCTATGCGTTCATGCATGGATGAGACCTGTAATTCCTCTCCAACTGTTTTTCCAGCAACGTTAACTAAAGCTTTAGGAATAATTCCTAAAACTTGACTTCCTCTTGAGTATGCAGTTGTTGACACACACCCCATTAACCCATGGTTACCTCCCCCATAAATTAAATGAAGTTTTCTCTCAGCTAGAACCTTACCAAGATTATGAGCTGCTTTTAAAAAAGCTATATCTTTACCAGGCTGAGATCCACAAAATACACATATATTTCGGAATCGACGAGCTGAGGTTCCCTCCATTTTGATACAACTCACTAACTATGTATATGCAAATGAAGAACATGAGATGTATTTATAGAATGCAAAAAGGTAGTACAATAATGACATCTATATAGGTAGCTCAACTGTTTGTCTGACAAACGTTGAAAATAAAAATAAAAATAGAAATTCAAAAATAACGGCAAGCATGCATATGTACAAGTAGTTGTGATTGTGGCTCACATCTTCCTCTGATTTTACGTCCAGTAACAGCTGAAACACCTTCTATGAGTTGGGGATATGCTTCCCATCCAATTTTCTTATAAATTGGCAAACAGGGTCGTTTTGAGTCAGATTCCCGAAACTATAGCGTTCTTGCTCTTCTCGAAATTGTGTCCATAATCTTAAAATCTCTCGATGCACAAGTCCACAAGGATGCGTCTCAAAAGTCAACAAGATATTATCTAGAGACTCCTTACTCAGTCCATCCTTAATGAACTGAATCTTATCTTCTCGATTGACAGACACATATCCTAAAGAGCGACATCGCTTGTTACAGGTCCATCGTGCACATTTGTGACAAACTTGTAATTTATTTGCTCTTCGCTTTTTCGCGTAAGAGCTTTTACCCAAACCAGGCATGAAGGAAACAAAGGCTTTTGAACATTCACCAGATAATCGAACTTTGGCTTCAATTAACCATCGTATATCAACAGGTAAACCCATGAGCATTAGCAATTTTAACCTTGCAAACCGTGCTTTGTAAATTTTGAGCAATGCATTTGGAGGAAGAAAAGGAAAATGTCTACGAAGGTTTGAAAGAATCGTATCCATTTTGAAAGGTAAAAGAATGCACGATTTTTGTTTGGGTTACAGTTTTTAGGGAACTGAAAAACCGACTTAATTAGTCACGGAGTACCGTATCCGCCACTTAACCGGGAAGTAAAATAAAACACGCAAAAGAAAATAAAAGCAAAAACAGAAAATAAAGTAAAAATTATAGGAAAACATATAATAAAAGCAAGACAACGAGATAAAGAAAGCAAAAATAAAGTTAAGATATGGTACAGATAGATGATAGAAACAAAGACAAAGTCAAGATATGGGGTAGATAAATAATAAAAGCAAGGACAACCAAATAATAAAAACAAAAATAAAATCAAGATATGGTACAAAAGTCAAGATATGGTACAGATAGATGAGACAGATAGAACCTGATTAATTAGGATAGACAGGAGGCTCAAGAGAGATCTCCTCGAGACACATAAACTGACTTTCCCTTTCCACATAATTTTTCAACCGTTGCCCATTAACTTTGAAAATTCGCCCATCAGTGGGGTCCTCAATCTCCACCGCTCCATTGGGAAAAAACGTGCTTTACGACAAATGGTCCAGTCCATCGAGATCTCAACTTTCCAGGGTGTAAATGCAATCGAGAATCATGAAGATAAACTCGTTGATTTAGCTCAAAGTTTTTCCTCAAGATTTGTTTGTCGTGAGCCGCTTTCATCTTAGCCTTGTAAATCTTGGAGTTGTCATAGGCATCATTCCGCAATTCTTCTATTTCAGACAATTGTAACTTTCTTTGAAGACCTGGAACACTCAAATCAAAGTTAAGGGCTTTGACAGCCCAATAAGGTTTATGTTCTAGCTCAACAGGTAAATGACAAGCTTTCCCATAGACAAGGCGATAAAGAGACATCCCTAGAATAGTTTTATAAGCAGTGCAGTAAGCCCATAATGCATCAGAAAGGTGTAAAAACCAGTCTTTGCGATTCGGGTTAACAGTCTTTTCTAGAATCTGCTTGACCTCCCTATTTGCGAGTTCAGCTTGCCCATTTGTCTGTGGATGGTATGCGGTGGAAATCTTATGAAGAACACCATACCTGCGCATCAAAGCTTCAAAAGAACGGTTACAAAAATGTGTCCCTTGGTCACTGATGATGACACGTGGCGTACCATACCTAGACAACACGTTTTCTTTTAAGAATTTTACCACGGTTGTGTTATCATTAGTACGACAAGCCATAGCCTCCACCCATTTGGACACATAATCAACAGCTAGAAGAATATAAGATAACCAAAAGATGGAGGAAAAGGTCCCATAAAGTCAATACCCCAACAGTCAAATATCTCAATAACAAGAATAGGGCTAAGAGGCATCATATGACGGCGAGATAAAGCCCCCAACTTTTGACATCTTTCACATGAACGACAAAAATTGTTAGTATCTTTAAACAAAGTGGGCCAATAGAGTCCACACTGTAAAATTTTTGCAGTAGTCTTTTTTATTGAGAAATGACCACCACAAGCAGTGCCATGACAAAAGTTTAAGACACTAGCAATTTCACTATCAGGAATGCAACATCGCATAATTTGGTCAGCGCAATATTTGAAAAGATATGGATCATCCTAATAAAAATTACGCACCTCAACCAAGAACTTACGCTTATCTTGTACACTCCAGTCAGATGGAACTTCTCCACAAACCAAGTAATTTACAATATGGGCATACCAAGGTACTTGGCTTATAGTGAAAAGATGTTCATCAGGGAAATCATCTTGAATGGGTTGGACATTAGTGGAATCATGGAACTCAAGATGGGACAAATGATCTGCTACAACATTTTCGACGCCCTTCTTGTCCTTAATGGTTAGATCAAATTCCTGCAAAAGAAGAATCCATCTAATTAGACGGGCCTTAGCATCCTTTTTAGAAAAAAGGTACTTCAAAGCTGCATGGTCAGTAAACACAGTAATAGGTGAACCAATTAAATAAGAACGAAATTTTTCCAAGGCAAAAACAATAGCTAATAGTTCCTTTTCAGTAGTAGAATAATTCATTTGAGCATCATTTAAGGTTCTACTAGCATAGTAAACAATAAAGGGTTTGCCCTCCCTTTTTTGACCAAGGACTGCTCCTATAGTATAGTTACTGGCATCACACATAATCTCAAATGGAAGGCTCCAATCAGGTGACTGCATAATAGGGGCAGTGGTGAGTTTGGCAATTAATGTCTGAAATGCGTCCTCACAAGCTTGATCCACACAAATTCAGCATCTTTCAATAAGAGGTTACACAATGGTCTAGATATAGAAGAAAAATTTTGTATAAACCTCCTATAAAAACCAGCATGCCCTAGAAAAGATCAGACATCTTTTATTGTTTTAGGTGTAGGTAATTTAGAGATCAACTCGATCTTAGCCTTGTCAACCTTCATTCCTCTTTCTAAAATAATGTGTCCCAAAACAATCCCAGAAGACACCATGAAATGACATTTTTCCCAGTTAAGCACAAGTCCTTTTTATTCACACCTACTCAAAACAGATTTTAAGTTAAGTAGACATGAATCAAAAGAGTTACCAAAAATAGTCAAATCATCCATAAAAACCTCCATGCATTTTTCAACCATGTCTGAGAAAATACTAAGCATGCAACGTTGAAAAGTAGCTGGTGCATTACATAATCCAAATGGCATCCTACACGTTCCAAAGTAGCTGGTGCATTACATAATCCAAAGTAGCTGGTGCATTACATAATCCAAAAGCATAAGTACCAAAAGGGCATGTGAAGGTAGTCTTATCCTGATCCTCTAGAGCTATCTCTATCTGGTAATATCCTGAGTACCCATCGAGAAAGCAATAAAAGGGATGACCAGCTACACGTTCCAAAATTTGGTCAATAAAAGGCAATGGAAAGTAGTCTTTTCGGGTGGCTGTGTTTAATTTCCTATAATCAATGCACATCCGCCATCCGGTTACTACTCTAGTTAGAACAAACACTCCTTTATCATTTTGAACCACAGTTACTCCAGATTTCTTAGGCACTACCTGTGTTGGACTTACCCATTGACTATCAGATATTGGATAGATTATACCTGCATCTAATAGTTTTAAGACTTCTTTCTTTACCACTTCTTTCATTGTTGGATTAAGTCTTCTTTGGGGGTCTCTACGAGGTTGGCTACCTTCCTCTAGATGGATTCTATGGGAGCATATTAATGGAGAAATACCTTTAATATCAGCTATAGTCCATCCTAGTGCAGACTTATGTTCTTTTAACAAGTTTATCAATTTTTCATCTTGTTCAACACTAAGTTCTGAAGAAATAATAACAGGAAAGGTATCACCTGCTCCCAAGAAAACGTGCTTCAAACCTTTGGGCAATGGAGAAAGTTCAACTTTTGGAGCCTCTAAGTTAGAGGGTTTTGGCTTCTCTCTTCCACGAGGCAATTCTTCAAAGCGTGGTTGCCAAAATCGAGTCCTTTTATCCTGTGAGTCAAAAACACCAAATACATTAGTCGTATTATCAGGATAAAATGAATCTTCAAATTCAGAATCAAGAAGGTAGTCTAAAGAGTCAAAATCCTGTTTTCTATAAGCCTCTTCTGAGATAAGTGTGTCTATCATATATGAATGGTAGCAATCGTCCTTCTCTCGTGGTTGCTTTCCAATATGGAAAATATTCACTTCAAGAGTCATATTACCAAATGATAATTTCATGAGACCGTTCCTGCAATTAATAAAAGCATTAGCAGTAGCAAGAAAAGGTCTCCCTAAAATAAGAGGAATTCTGGACTCCATATTAACCACAGACTGAGTATCCAAAACAAGAAAATCAACAGGATAATAAAATTTATCAATTTGTAATAAAACATCTTCCACTATTCCCCGTGGTTTCTTGACTGATCGGTCGGCCAATTGTAGAACTATGGATGTAGTTTGATCTCTCCAAGTCCTAATTGTAAGTAAACCGAATAGGGCATGAGATTGACACTTGCTCCCAAGTCTAACAATGCTTGACTGATTTCATGTGTCCCAATCTGGCAGGAAATTGTAGGACACCCTAGATCTTTGTACTTGGGTGGGGTTTCTTGTTCAATGACTACACTTACCTGTTCTGTTAAGAATGCAGTCTTCTTGACATGGTATTTTCTTTTGATGGTGCATAGATCCTTGATAACTTTGGCGTAAGCCGGAACCTGTTTGATTACATGCAACAAGGGAAGATTAATCTTAACTTGTTTTAAGTGTTCTAGAATCTCACCTTAAACTTTTGAGTTTTTTCCATTAGATCTGAGAGCTTGGGGAAAAGGCACTGGAATCGAAAATTTCTTTTCAAGTTCTTTCTAAAAAATGTCCTCCTTTTCTAGGAGAACATCTTTGTTTTCCATGGTAGTTTTAATTGGCAATGTAGGCTCATTTAAGATCTTACCACTTCGAGTAGTGATGGCATTTACCTCTTCGAGATTTTGTGTGTCAGAAGTAGAGGCTTGTGCCATGTGTTGCCTTTTTGGATTAGATTAAGTTTGAGATGGAAACTTACCTCGCTCTTGTATGGTCAAAGCACTAGTTAGCTTAGTGATTTGACTTTTGATCTCCTTGTTCTCTTCCACCACTTGTGCAAGAACTGTTTCAAATTTTTGGTTAGTCTTGTTTTGGGCCTCCATAAATTCTTGTAAGGTGTCCTCTAAGGAATTCCTAACTTGTGGTGCATTGTATTGAGGTGCTTGATAAGACTTGGGTGGTTGTTGTTCCTGTTTCCATTGGTTGTTGTTTTGGGGGTTAGATTTCCAACTAAAGTTTGGGTGGTTTCTCCAGCCAGGGTTATAGGTTTCAGAATAGGGTGAATAAGGCTTTTTGTACATCCTTAAGGCGTTACATTGTTCCTCGTACACCCCTCTTATCTCACTGTAAGTTGGACAATCCTGAGCTAAGTGTTCCACCCCTCCACAAATAAAACATGGATCTTGTGATTCAACCTTAGCAACTGTATGGGTGACCTTCCTATCTTTGGTTTTCAAGACTTCCAATTCCCTAGTTAAGACTTCTAATTGGGCTTTAAGGTTGTCCTCTTCCCTAAGATGGTAAATTCCACTAGATCGTGACCTATTTGTGCTATCCGTAGCACTAGGTCCAGTCCATGTGTGGGCTTTTTCAGCTAAGTCTTTGAGGAATTCTAAGGCTTCCTCAGGGTCTTTTTGAAGAAACTCCCCGTTGCACATCATCTCAACAAATTGGCGCTCCCTAATTGTGAGTCCCTCATAGAAGTAACTAACCAAGCGCCAATTTTCATACCCATGATGAGGACACATGTTTAACAACTCTTTAAATCTCTCCCAAGTTTGGTACAAGGTTTCACTATCTTTTTGGGAGAAAGAGGAAATTTGTCTTTTTAGACCGTTAGTCTTATGTTGTGGAAAATATTTATTAAAAAACACTTGGGTCATTTCTGTCCAAGTTCCTATGGATCTCGGCCTTAAAGAGTATAGCCAACTCTTTGCCCTATCTTTTAGAGAAAAAGGGAAAAATTTTAACCTGTCAGAATCTATGGCATTGGCCTGACTATGAAAGGTGCCCACTACTTCTTCAAATTCTCTAACATGCACATACGGGTTTTCACTATCTAAACCATGAAAAGTTGGTAAAAGATGTATCATCCCAGGGTGAAAGTCCAATTTTGGTGTATTAGGTGGAAATATGATACATGATGGTGTGGCTGTGCGGGTAGGATGCAAGTAATCTTTTAGAGTTTTAACGGGGTTGTCCTCATGTTGGCTCATTGTATCAGAATTAGAAGATGAAGATGAACCAAGAATTGATTTTTCTTCGGTTGCAAAATCTTGTTGTGGTTCTAGTTCTGATTTTTTCATAAATCTCCCTCGTTTGTCTCTAGATTGCTTCATACATCACTCACAATTTGTCTCTCTTTTTGTTTTTTTTTTGTTTTTTTTGTTTTTTTTTTTTACACAAGAAAGTTCTCAAATAAAGTCAAAAAGCAATAAGATAACAAAAGTTAGAGAGAATAATAACAACAATAATAATAAAACAAACAAGGTGGCAGAGCCAACCTTTGACAAGTATATATAGAATATAAAAAAATTAAAACAAATAACAAGTAAAGGCGGCAAAGCCGACCTTTAACAAGTAAATTAATAATAACAATAATAATAATAAAACAAACAAGGTGGCAAAGCCAACCTTTGATAAGTATATATAGAATATAAAAAAAAATTAAAACAAATAACAAGTAAAAGAAATAAGACGGCAAAGCTGACCTTTAACAAGTAATAACAACAATAATAAAAATAAAACAAACAAGGTGGCAAAGCCGACCTTTAACAAGTAAAAGAAATAAGGCGGCAAAGCTGACCTTTAACAAGTAAAAGAAATAAGGCGGCAAAGCCGACCTTTAACAAGTAATAACAACAATAATAATAATAAAACAAACAAGGTGGCAAAGCCGACCTTTAACAAGTAAAAGAAATAAGGCGGCAAAGCCGACCTTTAACAAGTAATAACAACAATAATAATAATAAAACAAACAAGGTGGCAAAGCCGTTTAACCAAGGCGGCAAAGCCGACCTTTAACAAGTAAAAGAAACAAGGCGGCAAAGCCGACCTTTGAAAAGTAAAAGGAGCAAGGCGGCAAAGCCGTCCTTTAACAAATAAAAGAAACAAGGCGGCAAAGCTGACAAGGCTTTGAAAAGTAAAAGGAATAAGGTTAGTCAAAGTTAGAAAAATTAGGCAAATTAGTCAAAGTTAGGAAAATTAGGCAAATTAGTCAAATTAGTCAAAGTTAGGAAAATTAGGCAAATTATTCCAAGTTAGGCAAAAAAAAAAGAAAAGGAAATAAAAAATACAAACCGTCTTTCGTCCATTTTACCTCCCCGGCAACGGCGCCAATTTTTGTTTATGCCCAAAATATACCGCGGTTATCGTAGTATACGTTGATGTGTCGAATCCACAAGGAGGCCTTTGATAAAAGAGGTTAGTAAAACAAAAATATAAAAGATAATAAAGATATAAAATTTAACTTTGAAGTGATTAGTTCTAAAGAAAATACAATGTTTAATAATTGGAAACGATCGATGGTAATTAAGAAGTAAGGCATCAAGAATCACTTATATGTTTTGTAAATCTAATCCCCACTTTGATTTAATAATTATAACTCAATTGAAAGTTTCACATCCCAAACAATCAATCGGAAAATATGTATAGTATAGCATAAATGATAAACACATGTATTTGATATGCATAAACTCTTTACAAGCAATATTTACCAACAACATTCATCCTTACAAGTTATCCAAGAGCGACAATATATCACATGACAATATTGTAGTAAAGGATTAACTCATAAAACGAAACTACCAGTAACAATTATAATTCAATATGAATCACATAAAGAAAGCATGACTGAATTTATATGAAATTGAGAATTATAATTTCTGGATTAAAAAGAAATCACAAGATGAGAAAGAGTTTAATACATAAACAAACATACAATCTTTATAGCCCTTGAGGTAGAATGAAAGTGGAGAAATAGATAAACTACACATACAAGTTCATATCTAGCCTTACCAAGAGTTCTAGCCTAACTTACAATTCATTCTTATCATTTCTAAAGAGAAAATACAAGAGAGAATTGCAATATACAATGATAAAATGTGAACTCAAATGATTTTTTCTCCCCCCATTCAATTCCTCAAGTTGTCCTTAAATAGGTGATGAAATGGAACTATTACACCAAACCTCCACCAATTTTTCCACAATGTCGGCCACCAACTTGCAGCTGATTTTTGACCACCAAAATGGATCGAATTGGGCTTTGTGGAAAACATGAAAGTTGTAGCATTTTGTCTCAGCTTTCCAGGGCCACCAGATTCATGCAATTTAGACAAGTATTCTCTGAGATATGGCCCAAATACTGGACATGGGTCGGGCTGAGAAACAACTACAATTTGGTTTTGTTGTGTCTCAATTTCGGCCCATCAAATGTTGGATTTGGGCTTTTGATTGTTCTTCAACTTTGTGTAAAATTGAGACATGTTGCTCCAGGTTCAATAATCTCTCCATTTTGATCTATAGATTGAGAGTTGTGTCTATTTTATTAAACCTGAAAAAATGATTTCCATTAATCACAATTTAAGGACAATACTTTATTTCAAGATAAAGACTAAAGAAAATGCAAAAGAAATGAAACAAATGTAAAAGAGGCATAAGCAAAATAATTATGCTAAAATATCATAAAAGCTTTATAATACTGTCCAATTAGCATTAATTATTTATGCTTAAGAGTGTACTTTCATGCGTTTATCACCCCCAACAGCTTGGGACCTTCCAAATCTCTGACGCAGACAGATTGCTTTCTTTTACCAACTCTTATACATTGGGAGAAGAAATGATAAGAGGTAATTAAAAGATTTCTTTTCTCAGGTTAAATAGTTAATTGGTGGTAACTGAAGGAAGAAAATATTTACCCTATCTTTTTGTTTGCAGGTTTAGGGGGTCTATGTGCTTCACCTTTGGACACCAGACTTGCACCAGAGCATGTACTACGCCTTTGCTTGGAGCATGACCATAAATATGTTCCATTTCACAACTCAGCTTGCAAATGCAATTTTTACAAGGTTTTGCAAACTTCATCACCATATTGGGACAACAGTTGTTATTAATTTCATCATTGTAGTTTTCATTTCCTCATATTTTAGTTTTCTTTTTTTCTCTTCCAAACCATTTATAGAGGATTCAAATGCTTTTGTTATGGAAAAAATGGTGAAGTTACTTACATCTCTTAAACAGCGAGTTCATACACTTCTGAGTGAGTGGGAAGATCACCCTGGTCTGCAGAAGGTCGTGGATGTGATTGAAATGCTGTTGGCTATTCCTCTGACAACTTCTCTAGCAAAGGTACTCAATATAGTTAGTCATGGTCAAATTGTTTTGTCAAATATTATAGTTTCCATCAGCTTTCAGCTTTTTACCTGTTTAATTTTTATTACATTTCATTCTATTTTGGCTTACAGATCTGCTGGAACCCATTACTGGTCTGGTGTGTGCATGGCAAAAGATGGAGTTTGATTCTTGGCCTGCATTGCTTGATGAGGTGCAAGATCAGTATGAAAATAATGCTGGGAAGGTATGTTTACCTGGATAATAATTATTTGAGTAAGAACTTTGCCATCTATATAGAACTAATGGTAATAGCAGCTATAAGTTCACACTATTTTGGCTTATATTATGTGAGGAATTAGTATACAAAAAGCCTTCCTCCTTTCGGCATGTTGAAGCATACCATTATGCGTTAAGGTATGTTTACCATTAACGCATAATATAAATTCTTTAAATTGCTGTGACATGAGTCATAGTAACTTTCGAGGAGAGTTTATTGTAACTTTTAGAGAAAGAAAAGACTACTTTATTGGACACTCCTCTTTTGGGTAGGTTATCAACAAATTTGTTGAGCGATGACACATACATCATTTCCTTGTTGTCAGTTAGTTAACTTCATAATTAAATTTTTTTTTTTTAAAAGATGGGATAGGAATAATTTCATTAGTAGTAAGTACATGATTTGTTGTACAAAAGAATTTTTTATAATGAAAAGAAACTTACAGGGAAGATATTGCAAATACACTTCGTATACTTGTTGCCACAAATTGCCATCTGGGCTACATGGAGAAGGATGAAATAAGGTGGCATGATTCATTCTAGGCATTTGAGGAGATATGCTCTATAGGAGAGCAAAAATAGGTGATCAACTTTTTTCCCTGGTATATTTTGGCATATCTATATTTTTGCAGTTTGTTTTGTATAGATACTATTTGCATTTTTTGCAGTAGTTTCTTGAAATTCTCTGAGTAGCTTTATTTTATGTATTAAAAAGAAGAATCATCTATTCAGTTTGACTACTGTACACTTCTCTCTGCTGCCAACTTCCTCCTGTAATTGCTTCTTTCCTTTGTGTAATTCACTGGGAAACTTGAAAGTTGCTTTGCAAAAATGAATGCGTTTCTTTCTAGTGTTTGGTGGTGATAAGACTGGTCCAAGGAATTTCAATTATAATTAATGTTTTGGGTTTCATTAAATTTTTCTTGACATTCAATGGGTGCTGACTTCTACCCAATACAGGTAGACTTCTTGCTCCTTGGTGGTGATATGTTCCATGAGAATAAGCCGTCAAGGTCAACACTAGTTAAGGCAATTGAGATTCTCCGTCGCCACTGCCTAAATGATCGACCTGTGCAGTTCTAAGTTGTTAGCGACCAGACTGTAAACTTTCAAAATACGTAATGACTTATTATGCATTTAAGCCTTCTTTTTTTTTCTAGAAAATTACAAAATCTCTCTCTTTTTTAAGGTTGGAAATATTGATGTATTATGTATGACTTGGCTATGCTAGTGCATGTCTAATTTCTTGCTCATGGCTCAAGTAATAAATTTGATTTTGATTGCACCGATGAGTTGAGGTTTCCAGTAATCTTACGCTATTTTGTGAAACCATTAAACTTCTGCTTTTGTGTGTTTTCTTTTCCAGTTTCATTTCTGAATATAAAACATGGTTATGTTGCACTATCTTTTCTTTTCCTTTCCTTTCGTTGTTCAATATTAAAATTCCTGGAAACACTTTGGCTGAAACCATAAATTTAAGTTCATAATGGTTACATATGGTGTGTGCACACATACAGACTTAAGCAGTCATACCTGGAAAAATGCATCACTCACCAGAATATCATTTTTCCAATTTTAGATAATATTTTTTGTTCATAACAGCATGTCAATCTTAACAGATTTGGTCATGTAAATTATGAAGATCCTCACTTCAATGTTGGTTTGCCAGCGTTCAGCATTCATGGAAACCATGATGATCCTGCTGGAGTGGTATGGATATTATAGTGATTTGCTGTATTTTTCATTTTCTAATTTTTTAAGATGCTCTAACTTCCAGTTTGCTTAATTAGCCATGGACGGCTAACTTTGTTTGTAGAGTTTGTCGATACCAACT
This sequence comes from Boswellia sacra, assembly GCA_013180625.2. Classification (NCBI taxonomy): domain Eukaryota; kingdom Viridiplantae; phylum Streptophyta; class Magnoliopsida; order Sapindales; family Burseraceae; genus Boswellia; species Boswellia sacra. Next base: position 169,452 of record SNVD02006294.1, read on the forward strand.
TAATGCTTGTAGTACTTAATACATGATAAACCATAGAAATGCCCACAAAGCTATTCATAAAGTTTTCTTGGCTTTATAATATACAGTTTGCTACAGGTCTATTTGTGTGCATGGAGGATGAATGACATATGTTGAGAAATAAACTTGGCTAAAAATCAAATTTTCAAATTTTATTATGGTTGAAATTTTTTTTATGAAATTAACATTCTCTTTTTCTTTTCAAAAGTCAACTTGCAATTCTTGTGAATTGTAAATTATTCTGTCTCCTAGAAAGAACAAGAAAATGTATTATTTTAGGGCTAGAAAGTCAACCAAAAAAAAAGGAACTAACATCTATGTTCAATTGCTGGAACTTAGTAGGTTTATTGACCTAGGATCTTCCTGCAATGGAAAGAGCCCGGTGTTATGTACGCATCACAGAGTGGTGAGTGAGGCCATGGCCTTTTTAGTCATATCTTTCTTCAACTATGCTTGCATGTTTGAGCATTCACCTTCCAATCGTTTTCCTTGCTTATTGGAATTGAAAGAAAGTGATACTATATAGGGTTCTGTTTCAGAGACTTGCTAATCTTGTAAGTCATTTCAAGCGCATAAACTTCTTGCACCTCTATCTGCAACATTATTTAGATATTTATTTAGTTTACAATCATTTTTTCAATAAGAAGTAAGTGGTAGTAAATGTCATATGAAAATGGAAGTTCCTTTTGAATGGTGAAATGTTGGGGATATTCTGTATACAATTGACCTTTCTTCTTTTTCATTTAAAGTGCTCGTTACTTGATAGGTATTATCATTCTTTTTGTCACTTCAATCTATATTCTCTATTTTTGTTGGTGCTCAACACAATGTGAAAAGTTTGTTTTCTGCTGTGTAATGATGACAGGACAACCTTTCTGCTCTTGATATTCTTTCGGCATGCAATCTTGTGAACTATTTTGGGAAAATGGCTTTTGGGGGATCTGGTGTCGGTCAGATCGCTTTCTAGCCTATTCTTATTAGAAAGGTTTGTTGGGCAATTGTATTGAAGGTGTGAAAGTTTTGTCAAATGTTTTTTAAGCATGATTGGTGGCTTATGCTGTAGGGCTCAATACTTGTTGCTCTTGATGGTCTTGGTAACATTAGAGATGAACGACTCAATAGAATGTTTCAGGTAGTGTGTAAAGAATATCTGCTTTGAAGCTTCTAATCCTAAATTAAGGTGCTTATGAAATGGTTTTATCTTTGGTTCCTCAGACACCGCATGCTGTACAATGGATGCGGCCTGAAACTCAAGAAGGGTGTCAAGTATCAGACTGGTTCAACATTCTAGTGCTCCACCAGAACAGGTGTGTGAGTGCAAGTGCACAAGAAATATTGTTTCAGATTTTAAATTCTAACCTTGTGATTTTGTTTGCAGAGTTAAGACAAATCCTAAAAATGCAATGAATAAAAATGCAATTTTGTTTGTCTTTTTCAAACACATTTATGTATGGCCATTATACAATGGATTATATTTCGAGTACTTTTGCATTGGATTTTGTTGTTCCTAGATCTTACTATTTAACATTGGTTTGTTAGTCATTATTCATCAACCATTTCCCTTTGTATTACTACAGGCAACACAAGTAAAAGTTTCAAGATCAATGACTTGAATGTAAAGGCCGAGGCTTCTGGAGAGGATGAGGATGATATTGACTGGGAGGAAGGTTGAAGGAAAAGGGATATGCTTTATTGGAATGAATGTCTTATTCTCGTCGTCTTCAATATAATATGAATTAAAGGTGGGAGCTGTACATAGATTTCATTCAACTTGAAATTTCTACTCATTGCAATGAGATTAGTGTATGGACAAAGAATGCTATAAAATTGTATTATTTAACAATGATACCTATTTTATATATATATATATATATATATATTAATTTTTTTAAATTATTTTTTTAATTTTTGAAACTATTATACTTGGCAGTCAAAAACCGTCAAGTATATATTTTTTAATTTTTAAACCTATTATACTTGGCGGTCAAAAACCGCCAAGTATAGTGAGGTGCATATTTGATGGTTAAAAACTGTCAAATATGTATTTTTTAAATTTTTTAAAATTATTTATACTTGGCGGTCAAAAACCGCCAAGTATAGTCATGTGCATATTTGGCGGTCTTATAACCGCCAAATATTCTAAATTGACTATATTTGGCGGTGCCATTGGTGGCGTTTTCAAGACCGTCAAATATATACATATTTGACGGTTAAAGACCGCCAAATATGGCATTTTTTCTTGTAGTGAACATTAAGGCGATTCATAATGGATGTAATAGTTATTAGGCATTTGAAATAAATTCATCCAAAAATGCTACTTGTCCAAATATTAACTTTTGTATCGTGGAAGATATAGAATGTGCTATATTAGAAGGCAAGTATGTTTGTTTCACTTGCTTTATATAGGCTCCAAGTGCCTTAAGCATTTGGGTGTTTTGATAAGGACTGCAATGAATTTAGACCCCCATTATTTGAGGTCATAGGTTCCACATATCAACATATATGTTGCCATAGGTTCAAATTGAGGCTATTTTTTAGGGCATTGGTATTGCACTTGGGGAACTTCTTGCTTATTTTATCTCAAGGGCAAGTCTGATCACCAAATTTATGTTAGTAGTTTCTTTTCTAGTTGAGATATGATGATAAAATTATTAAATAAAATAACTTGTTAGCAATGAACCATTAAAAACTTAATAGGCATATAATGTGATCTTTTTGCATGTTGATTGTCTTCTTCTGCACCAGTTTTTTTTTTTTTTTTTTTGCTTGAGACTCTTTCTTTTAATTATATATATCAATTATATAGTCAAAATATGTACCAAGTGGTACCTGGAATTTATCAATGCCTCCTAATACTATTATCTCATCTTACATTAATATGTATTCTCTTTTTTGGACTTTTTTAGAATGGCTATATGATGGGGATTGTAAGGAGGATGTGAGGTTCTATATGACAATTTCATGTGAAGAGGTAATACTTGACTTATGCTATACCAGATCTGAATTTTGTCTTCATTTTTATGCATGTATATTTTATAAAGAATTAACATCTATCCAAACAAAAAAGTAACAAAATCTAACAAAAAAGATCAATTATTATTGTTCATATGATTTAATTCTTACTAGTACATTGGCCCATATGCAAACAACATGGGTCTGCCAACTGCTTTCACGAGTCCACAACGACATAATTGTGCCAGCTGCTTTCATAAGTTCTCTGTTTTGCTGCAACCAAATGATTATGTCCAATGGTAGGAATTGAGGTTGCAAAAATTGGGTAGTTGTCTTTCTCATTCTTATATGATTACTCATTCATTCATTAGTTTTCAAAGTCTAATTTTCCACTTTTTTTAGTTGTTGTATGATTGAAATTATGATCTGCACTAGGTTCTTGTATTCTAGTTGCCAGAAGGATTACTTTTAATTTTATATAGATTGGATTGGATGCATGTGGTTAATCAATAAGTTGAAGCAAAAATGGACAAACACATGATTATATGGTGTTGGACATGTTTATGCCTTTGGCTCGATTGAGCTATTTTGTTTGGCTTTATTTCTATGTGGGTTTGCATGTTTAATTTGAAAATTTAAATAGGAAGCTACATAATATTTATCAACTAATTAAATTGATATAATTAGTTGTGATAAGGGTATATATTGAGGGAAAAGTAGTTTAATTTAGAATTTTTGGCAAGGTTGGGGGTTTGAGATGTTTTTGAAGAAGAGTAATTTTAAATTACTTGTAATTGATTATTTGAATTCTTTCTTTCTGTTGTGAATTCAAATAAATTATTTGAAAATTTGAGTTTTCATTGTGAACTTCTTCATTGCAGGCTAGCTGGTTGCAAGTAATCTCGTTTGCTTCATTGGAAGACCAGAACAAGATGGTGAATTATCTTTTGCTGGTTGCATTCTTTGCAACATCTTAAATGAACAAATTTTTATGTATTAACATCTTAAATGTTAATTCCCTACTGGTGAAGGATGTACTATAATGTAAAAATATTTTTTTTTTTGTGCTTGACTCTTCTCTTTTATTTGCAGGTTTTGCAAGAAGTTTTGAGGTTAAATTTCTTAAATTTTTTAAAATACCTATTATATATATATATATATATTAATTTTTTTAAATACCTGGCGGCTAAAAACTGTCAAGTATATATTTTTTTAATTTTTAAAACTATTTATAATTGGTCGTAAAAAATCGTCAAGTATAGTCAGACTTATATTTGGTAGGTTGACTGACCGTCAAATTGACCATATTTGGCAGTGCCATTGGTGGCGCTCTCAAGACCGACAAATATATACTTACGTGGCAACCCAAAACCGTCAAATATGAGCATTTTTCTTGTAGTAATGGCATTCCAAGAATTTAGAGGAGAGCTTCAACGCTAATTGGAATGCTTCATTGATTTGATTCTTTGAGTCATTGATTCATGTATGAGAGGTAGAAATCGTGCATGAATATTTTGATTAGATCTGATTGAGTTAGTAAACACTTGAGAGAACTTGCAAGTTAAGTATTTATGTAATTCAGTGTCAGGCGTCGTTCTATAACTTAACATGGTGCCTTTAAGTTATCTGTGACAAAGAGTGGGTAGTGTCACTAGAGTTTAAGATCTTGGCGGGAATTTATTTTACAAAAATTAGGTCAGTGTGTAAGAGTGAGTCAACACTGTAAGCGATCTTAAAGATTGTACAAACAAGAACTTAGTGAATTACAGCTCTAGCTATGGCTGTCCGTGGATGTAGGTTTCATAACCGAACTACATAAAAATCCTCCTGTGTTGATTTACATTACAATTTACTGTTATATTTTTTATACTGCATATTTTTAGAACTTACAACAACAATCATGCTTCTTGTCTCCCAAAGTTTGTCAAGGTTCCAACTCAAGTCCAACTACAAATCGAGCTAGACTCTGATCAATTACAAAGGCAAGTTTTTTTGTCTCTTGTGAATCAAAGTTCACAATCTGATTTTTGGTGGCTACAAAATCCTAAGCTATTGATCTTGTATAGCGTAATTGTTGACATCCATTGGCTTTTATCTCTTCTAAAAGTGAGTGCCTTGCAAATATAAAATCGATGCCATTAGCAGCTCTTGCATAAAGAGTTTTAAGAAGAGTTCGAAAATCTGTATGAATGAGTTTTGGTATATTAAAGGTTTTGGGAGAGAGTTAAATTCTATATATGATGTTAATTAATGTTATCATATAGTGGATAACTCTTGTCATTGATAGCCGTGGTCTTTTCTCAGGTTTTAAAGCTTTCACGTAAAATATTATAGTTATTGTACTTCCCTAATTTCACTAATTTCTCTATTATTACTCACATTTCTATAAAAATGGATTAGGGAGGAATTTAAAATTATTCCTAAAAGTTATTTGGGGAGTCCAAATATTTTAACAAGAATTAATCTTAAAACTTCATTAATTATACAAACTTATCTTAGTTCCAATAGAAAAGTTGATGCTAGCTACAATAGGAGATCATCATTACGATTGAAATTATTTTTCTTAAACTCAAACCTATTTTAAAGGAAAATAAATAAAAGCATAAAAAAATCATCACAAATTTAGTAAATAAAATACTTAATTCTACAAAATTTTACCCTAATTTGGAATTTTTACATGTAGCATCTCGTCACTATACTGGATATATATGTTAAAACGCTCCCATTAGTTCGAGACCTTTAGGGAAAGTCTTAAAAAAAAATTAGCCATATATTTCTAATATCTGCCTTTGTCGGGCCATTTTGTATATCCACCGTTTAATATTGTTGTACACCGTCTTAACTCAATCAATTAAACACATACTAGTTACTAGTATCTATTTTAGATTTTAGACGGAAGTTGTTCAAACAAATTACATTTATTAGCATTGTGAGACTCACAAACTCATGGAAAATGTTTTATTGAACAAAATTACACACTAAAAAGGGCGATAAAATACAAATACATTTAGGAATGTGTTTACTTGAGACTTGCATGCAGGTCACTAGGAGAACAACATGCACATGCCAAACTATTAAGCAAAAAGGCAAGGTTGAGTGCAGTTGTAGACTGAGTAGCTAGCCTGCAGTGTCATCAGGAGCAAGAGAATATTTGCGGCTAGCAGCGTAAGAAACTGCCATGAACTAGACACGTAAAGCTTTAAATATTTCCCAAACATGTAAAGCTTTAAACACGTAAGGTTTACTTGGGTGAGTTTTGACTTGGTGCAACCGAGTATCACTTAGCTCACTTCAACGACCAAATTGAGGTTTGTCCACTTCTACACTATCCTTTTGTGAAGTGGCTGCATGCTTAACATTAATTGTTTGGGTTTTTTCTCAACAAGTAATTGATTCTAAAGCATTTACAAATGAGGGTTTTTTTGTTTTTTTAGCTCAGATTTTAGTAGGGATATTCCTAGTTGAAGAAAATAATTAAGGTTGGTGATCTGTGTTTAGGATTCACTACAAGAAAAATGATCATATTTGGCCGTCTTAAAAGCGTTATCAATGGCACCGCCAAATATAGTCAAATTTGACTATATTTGGCGGTCGGTCAAAGTGCCAAATATGCATTTAACTATTGGCAGTCTTTGACCACCAAATATGATAGGTTTAAAAATTAAAAAAAAATACTTGGCAGTTTTTGGCCGCCAAGTATAATAGTTTCAAAAATTAAAAAAAAAAAATTCAGCATGCCTTGAATGCCTAAACAGTGTTGAATCATAGGCCAAGCATTTTTAGAATAGAATTCAATAGATGTTATGAGTATCATTTACAATCATAAATTAAAAATATCACTCACTTAAAATTTCTAATTAATCCCATAGCAGATAGAATCCACTAAAACATTGATCCAGTAGCCTAAATAACACTCAAATTTCCGACCTTCATTCTCCATCAATTTGCGCCTAACACTCGGTGCCTCTCGAAGAGTTGGAAGTGGTACCAAGATCACAACATTGCACAGATCAAACATTGACGAAGCTTCATATTCAATGCTCACATAAGTTTCATATCTAGAAATAGAGGGCCAGCAATTAATTGAAATACATATACGTCCACATCAATGATTTTAGCAAAAAATATATATATTAATTTTAAAAAAGATGACATGCAAAGAAGAAAATCCGTGTAAGAACTAGATCCACTTGTGAATGGTACCACTGACTCATCATCACTCTGTATTCTCCACTTCAAGAGACCAACACTTGCTGCATCACCAGCTTGCCCTGTAGGGAATGGCCCATTAGGATCCTTCAAGCTTAGTATGTTTTCATTGGTGAAAAGTTCTTTGTTCATATTAGGATGTGTTTTGAAAAGGATGGCTGGATTCCCTCCAGTCTCAATCTGAAAGAAGGAAGATAAAATTTTGTAATGAACTCAAGGTGTCAAATTACTACAACACTGCCACAAGTCTAAGTAATGAATTCAAATAGACAATGACTTAATTTTTAGCACAAGTGTTAGAAAATGTCATAAGATGTTGGCAACATCCAAAAGCATTCAAGTCACACATCTTACATTGAATGGAGAAAGTGATATAGAAGGCACACAAAATGGTGGCCATCATCTGGCAAACAGACGAGTGTTCTTTGGTGGTCAAGTAACTGCTGCTACCAGTGGAGCTGTGAACCATCGTACACGGGGGTAGATATCCATGGGAGAGACTGCAGAGCGTCGAGAACAAGAAAGATCAGACCCAAAGAAAAAGATCAAGTTTGCAAATTTCATTAACACCATAAAACACTATTCCCACTTATGACCCTGTTAATTCATATTTCAGCAATTCATCAAACCGATAAAAATCAAATATGAACAGAAAAATAAAGTCCAGATTCAAAGATCAAGTGGGCGATTTAGTAACTGAGTGCCTTGAACCAGAGTACAAATTCATGAAAAAATTATTAAAAAAACAAAAAGCACAGAACACAAAACTTGGTAGGTTAATGAAGCTAGATAATTGTCTTGTGTTACTTTTTGTTCATGTTTGCGTTCACTGATTAATAGAGAAGAGAAGTGAAGCCAAAGAACAAACCTTAACATCGTTGATTTCGGAGGGAGGCACGGGAGGGCTGTCTGTTAAGGAACCGCAACTTTGGGTTCCGTTGAGAGGGCCGCTACTGTGGGAGAGCCTGCTTGATATGCGAGGAGACACTTCCTACTGTAGGAGATGAATCCAAATTGAGGTTAGTGTTCCTGTTTGTAAACGAAATTTGAGTAGCCTCGAGGATATAGGAAAATATAAGTTAAAAAGAGAGAGAGAGAATAATTGATTTCAAGAGCATTTTTTTTATTGCTCCATTAAAATCAAAACAAGAAACAAAACCAAACAAGTTATGCGAAGGAAAGAACTTCTGTAACTTATTAACAAAAACAAAAGAAACAGAGCCAGTTTAAGAGAAAGACAAAGAAGAGAAGACATAATCTCACAAGTTGAAAAATCTAATAATTTCTCCGCACATGCTACTCACCTATTGTGACATGATACACTCTTTGTCCTCCAGAGCTAAATAATTATTTCGTATTTTAAATAGTAATAAATGATATTTATCATCTTTCAGGATTGAGTGAGAAGGCTCCTATGTCCATTGTATACATGACAAAAAGTACCTTCAGATAAGCTTTACTTGACTTCCATATTAAACGTAAAATAATTTGAAACTTGTTCCAAAGGTGGAAGCACACTGAAAGCATAGGAGAGAGGGTACTCATTATTAAAGCTATAATTTTATTAACACTGTCTCTCTATTTTCTTCAACGATATCCATTAAATGAAAGGAAGACCTACGAACAAGCTTAGAACATCTTTTTTTTTTAAAGTTACTATGCCAATTAACAAGACTCAACACAGAGGGATAATAACCTCTCTAGGTCAATGCTAGTCTTGATTTGATGAGAAATAATAACTAAGACCGAGCAGGGTGAGGCTAGAAATTACCCAAAAAAAAAAAAGAAATAGAATGAGGAAAAGTTAAGATGTTATCTTGACTACTGTGTTATATGATATGAAGATTTAATAGCATAAATAAAATTGTTTGCAAATACAGTATTGCACTTAGACCAACAAACTTTCCCAATCCCCCTAAAAAAAACCCCAAAGAAAAAAACACACAAACACAAAGTGAGACAAACAAAGGAAGAAGAGCAAGGAGATAGTAAAGCAGAAAAATAATAAAGTCATACCAATTGGAGCATCTAAGTTACGAAGCAATAGAACAGTAGAATTGGCATCTAAGCGTTTTCGAATCCTTCCACCAACTAGCACCGGCAAGTGAGGAGAATCAAATACCTAAAAGATTTCAAACAATTGAAAAATCGCAAATAGTACTAAATTCTAGAAAAATGAAAAATGAAACTGTCATGATGAAAGTCCTTGATAAGTACTATGAACTCCAGAAGTTTACCAAAGTATATGGAGATGTTTTTTACAATCACATTTGAGGACAAAATTCCCAATCATTTTTTTGCTTTATTTAAATTTTTATATGAAAGAGACTCTGTAACACAAAATGAAGTCATAAAAAATGGATTTATTTCAGCTGATAAGAAGATTTGAAGTGCAAAGAATGGGTAAGCTAACAATTCCACAGCTTTACTCAACCCAAATGTGAATGCCATACATTTAAATCACTGGTATACCATTCTAAATAAGCCCTTCTCATCCACTAAGAAATTTGAGATAAAAATAACTACCTCTTTTGATTGATCCATAATCCCGCAAGCTTTGATCAATATTTGAATGGGTGATAGAAGTGTAAGATAAGTCCTGATAAAAAAATACATAAATAAACTCATCATGTAATTGAAAGCCCCAAAATTCAAATGGTAATATTAGACTACAAATTGACCAGAAACTTATAAAACTTCATCTCAGAATTAATCTTCCGATTAAGATATCATGAATATAAAATACCATCAAACACGCAATTTTTTTCAAAATCATAGAAGTACAATATATGGAATTCAGTTCTTCTAAATTTTTTATCATGCAAATCATATGAAAGCACGAGAAGTCAGTTTCCACAAGTATTACAGAGAACCTAACAGCATCATTCCACCACAAACAAATTTATCATTGTAATCAAAACTCCATGCCTTCAATCAAAATCCCAAAAAAAATAGCAAGCTCTAAAATTTCAATTACCATCCATTGAAGTCAAATTTCCATCTCAAACAAATAATAAACACATAGAAATGAGCATAGAGTTAAAAGCAACCTGATCAGAGGCAGCTCTATCAGTGGCAGATCCAGACCAGCCATTAACACAAATCTTGAAAACACCAAAAAACAAAAACAACCCACAAAATGCCAAGAACATCCAATGGCCAAGCTTCTTCCTTTCTCTCAAACCCAGCTCAATAACCACAAATCCCACCACGGGCTTCTTCAACAAACTCTTGAAATGAACTCTCTGGCTCACATGGCCGCCACCCTGCTGCTTCAACTCCAACAACTTACTCGAACCCAAATCGGCACCAATCTCAAATCTAGGTGATGACGACGACGTGTACAAAAGCTTGTACAGAAGGATGAAGAGCCGACGACAGAGGAGGTGGAGGATGATGAGGGGAGTCAGGGAGGACGAGAACTCAACGAAGGTGGAGCTGTGGAGCCGCGGAGGAGGAGGGTTTTGTTGTTGGTTTGAATTTTGATTAGGGATTGAGATTGATTTTAGGGTTGGATGTTAAAGATGAATTTATATTTGTATTCTGGTGTTGCAAGGTCTATGGTAAGAGTGTTAATAACAAGTCACACTACGACATATGTCCAAAAATTTTTAATATATTAAAATTTTCTTTATATAATTTAGTTAAACTACGTAAATTTTTAATATATTAAAATTTTTCATAATCACCCCTAAAAATTACTTCTAACTATTTAAATTTTATTTGTTTTATATGTATCCTATTTACTTGTTAATTACTTGTCACTATCTAAAAATATGAGAAATATGTAATATAATCAAAACAAAGAATGACAAGTATGAAGAAAATTTGGGTTTGACTTTCATATTAATGTTATAGTTATCACTTTTTTAAAAAAAGTCAAATAAAAAAATAAAAAGTGATAAATATGTGAGAATTTTTTTAGTGGTTAAAGAGGATGTTACTTTGACTAAACGACATAGAATAGTAAATAAAATACTTATTTATCATATATATGTACTGTAGACCTCTATATCTGTTAGAAGATTGTTCATGTAATATCATCCAAAGAGGTGTGGGACTTCTTGATGAACATCTATGAAAGTTTTAGGGAAAAATTGTGTCCTAGATCATGTCCCAAACATGCATGGATTCAAGATTGGAAACTGGAAAAGAGTCTCAAAATTCCAATATCGAAATAAACACTAATGAGTTTGAATCTCTTGAGTATAAAGAAGAAAGCAAATTGAAGAGCAGTTCGTCGTCATAAATGAATTGCCTTTGTCAGCCATCTTCATTGTCATTTGTCACCATTGATCGGAGAGTCAATTCTTACCTCCACCACTGTCGAATAGATCAAGATGTGGTCAGCAAACTTTCCTTCTTCATTGACAACCAATTTTGACAAGACCACCCAGAAAAAGTCCCTTAGCACTTTAGTTATACTATCAACCACCACGATCGCCAGTAAGCGAGATATCACCACCCTCTCAGGAAGTTTTGCCAGTCGTTGCAGATGATGAACCCAGAACAGATTACTTATTTGTTTATTTCGGTTTTGTTCATTTATTTTCAAAAGTTCTTTGAACCCACAATAGATATATATGTCCAAGAAGAGAAGGAATGTGATTTTGGGTTAAGAATTTAAAGCAAACTATAGATTACTTATTTGCATTGGATGATAAGTTGCTATATAGTGTGGAAGATCATGCTTTTGCTTGGTCGATTACAGAGCATATTAATTACAAAGTTACTTATATGAAGCTTGGTTTAAGGGGGGCAATGTAGGCATTAAACCAAGCCTTGATGTCTTGTTTAGTTTATTTAGAATACGATGAAATTATTTGATTTATTTTGATATCATTTAGTTTCATTGTTTGAGTTTAACTTGTCTTTGATTCCTATATAAGCTTGTTTTTTACGTGTATTTCAATGGAAGAGAATAAAATTATTTCCAATCGCACGTTTTTTCTTGACTCTTACTACTTAAATCATGCATTTGCACTACTTGAGGCAAATAGTTGAGATGGTTTTGATTTTTTTTGTAAGCATAAGATGGTCGTATTTGTCTCTAGATTCAGAATCAAGACATTTGTGAAGTCTGCCAAATTGTTTTTGTATGAATATATGTCTGAGATATATTTCATGTACCAACACATTTTGTAAATGTTTGTATAAAAAATATAAATAAATATATAAAAATTATAAATCAAAACAAAAAAGTCTATTAGATACAGTCTTCGTGACTAATATCTTGGTGGACAGAACGTTGAATTGAACGATTTGAAGGACATTGTCTTGTCTTTGAATATTGATGAAGCTGTTGACCAGGAAGTTTGCTGCATATTGGGTCCTACAGCGTCTCCTATTGGGCCGCTTGAAAACAGCCTTTATCAATTTTTGAGTATCTACATGTGCTGGACGATCTTGCCACTTTTAGGAAATGCCCTTGGCAAACTGTAGCGTGGAAGTAGACGCACAATGGCCTAAGGACTTGTGTTAAAGATCGTGCAGCAAAGCACGAGCAAAGGAAGAAACAAAAGGAAGTTCACAAGAAGAAGAAATATAACCCTTATGGGTGCTCATCTGTTTTCCAAGTAGGTTTAAGTCTTTGTTTTTTTTTTTTTTTTTTTTTGGTTTTTCATGTACCGTTAACTATGTGACTTGTCCTCTTGTAGGTTTGGTTATATGAGGTCACTCGCTTTGTCGTTGTGGCATACAAGACACGGATTTGGACTATGAGAAACGTATTGACCACGTACTGCGGTGGCCAACGAACAGGATCCCCACCCAAGTTGAGGTTTTTGCGGGACGTTTTCGATAGTACGAGACGGGTAACAATCTTGAGCTTTTATATTTACTTATAGAATATTTGAATAATATGTACGTATGCTAAATTGTTATCTGCATCATGCAAGAGAAGGAAACGGCAGGGTCGTTCTTCGTCCAAAGGGCGGCGAGCTCAAGGACAAGCGGTATATATAGAAAGAATCGCAAGCGGGTCGGCGAATTTATTGGCCCGCTTCTGGAGTAAGAAATGCAGAATAACCTGCCTACTTCCCTTAATCCGACACCAGCCGTCATATCAAGGGGCAAGCAGCGGCAGCATGTAGAGACGGCGGAGAGTTGCCTCCGTAGGCTGGACCATCATATCAAATATAGCGATACATAACATATATTGAATTCTTATTTTATTTTCTTTTCTAATCTCTCATTGTCTTATAACTTTGTATTTTACTTTTTTTTGGAAGAATACTTATTGCAGAAGACAAATTCTATAACTAAAATTGATCAAACTTGTAAGGTACTGTACCAAGAAAAAAATATTATTGGTAAGATTTATAACGGACATTTGGTAATAGAATAATTATTTTAAAAGATTTTACATACAAGATAATAATAAAAAGGCTGGCTTAGGGCTTTCCTGCAATAACTTGCCGATGCTGCCCACCAACAAAATCATTTAGGAATGCATAGCATGGTAATGCCATCATCCATCAAATAAACGGGTTGTTTAACTTACCATGGTGATGATTGGGATATATATAATAATGTCAATCACAATCAGCACTGACCCAAGTCTACTAGTGTATGTTACGTACTTTTTTCCAACAAAATTAAACATAAAAAATTGTTTATTATATTTCGTATACGTGTAAGTAGTATTCTAACACATAGCGGGTAGCGAGGAAAATCTATGAACCAAAATCGGTGTGGCCTGTGGAATTGAAAATAACAATAGTTGATTTGCACTAGATAGATAAATAAAATATAAATCTGGTTTATATTAGTATTAATATTGGAATTAACAACCTTACTAATATTTTATTTTATAGGCGTGATAATTGGCTATAGTTTATTCAGGCGCTGGTGGCCGAATTCCATGACAAAGCCACTCACTCACTCATGGAACAATTTAATTTATTTATTATTTTACGACATAGATTTAGATTGATCGTGAGATTTCATAGCATATATGTGCACGTGCACAATTTTATTTTATTTTCTTTTATGCGGCGTATATATATATGACAGAAGTGAGTTGATAACATTAGCTACGCTTTGAGCATCCATACCAAATAAATGCAATGCTCTCCTGGACAATCCAACGCAGTATAGCCTATTCTTCTCTACTTTCGATGGCTAGGATAACTTATTTTTGTTCTTCCATCTTCGTCCAATAGGTAATCAGCCCCCTGCACCTCGATATAACATCATTGACATATATGTACATATATATATATATATATATATATATATATATATAGGCGATTACGAGAATTTAGGAGATTATAACTAACTGCATGCATTTTGTTTTATTTTTTTATTTTCAAGAACTTAAAACGACCAACCAATTTCATCCAGGGCCGTTGCGAGAATTTAGGAGATTCCAACAAACTCGATTTAATTTTTTTTTTATTTTCAAATATTATCCTAGAATGAATATATATGTGTGTGAGTGTTTGTGCGTGTGTTTTAATTGCTTACTCCACTTCCAACGAAGATTCAACTCTACTAACTCCATAGTCAAAATATGAGTCCACTACACAATGCGAAAAAGAACCCTCAGACATCTTCTCTCCCGCCTCCGGATGAAGCCTTGCACTCCGGCGACATCTCCCTCTCTCCCTCATCACAAATCTCTGTGACCACTACTTGCAACTCGCAGTGCAGCCCACCTCAAAGTAAGCCACAGCCATGCGTTCTTGATTCTTTGACCTCTGCCTCGGGGAATATGAAGCCTGTTTGTGACACAGTGGGGGGCTGGACCAGTTTCCCTTATCGGCATGTGGGAGGAGGGGGAAGGGTGCTTTTGGAAGGTAGCGACGAAACAGTCCAGAAGCGCTTCTTTAAGGGTAATCCGCTTACAATGGCAATGGGAAAATCTGAAGATCACCAACAACTAGGTAAGAAACATCCTGGAGAAGTGGAGGCAGTTAAGGGAAATGGTGGAGGTCATCCGTATTCTTATCGAGATATACTTCTTGGTAATAAGAAAGAAGGGGTCGGGATTCTTTTGGAAGATAGCGACGAAATAGTGAAAAAACGCTTCTTTGAGTGTAATCCACGTGCGATGGTAATGGGGAAACCTGAAGATCTGCCGCAGCTGCGTGAGCAAGAACGTGGGAAAGTAGAGCCAGTTAAGGGAAATGGTGGAGGTCGACAGTGTTCTCAGCAAAATCAAGTTCTTGATAGTAAGAAAAAAGACCTTCCTCATGAGGCAGAGGTTCTTTTGGAAGATAGCGACCAAATGGTGAAGAAGGGCTCTGTTGAGGGTAAGCGGGCGGGACGTGAGAAAGGTCCTGGGGTTGTTAAGGTAAGTGGAGGTCGTCAATATTCTCGTCGTGATCAAGTTCGTGGGGATGAAGGCGTTGCTCATCGGGCTGGTGATATCGCTAAGCTGCCTTGGTTCAGCAAACTCAACGGTTGGTTTTCTTTTCGCTATAAGAAACTGGGGGCAGGTGGGTTGGTCAACGAGAGAAGCGATTCTGCGGTGAGAAAGATATCTCATGAAGGGGAGGCATCAACTTTGGTCATAGCGCAGAATCATGCGGTTGATGAAGAAGAACCAATAGAAACTGGGTATCAGAAGGTGGGAAAGAGAGGGAAGCGGAATAAGAAAGCGGAATAAGGGAAAAACGAAGATGCAGTACAACCTGTAAAGAAAGAAAGAAAGAAAGACGCATGGAGGAAAAATGGTGATCTGTCCTTCATCGTCTGCAAGTTTTTGCTTTTTTTTTTTTTTTTTTTATGATCCGGTTCTTTTCTCCTTTGTTTTGTTTTGTTTGTGTTTTTTTTTTTAAAACCAATTTCGTGCTACATCAATTGCAAGGGAGAGTTGATATTTTGGCTTTTGGTGTCTTTTTCGGGTTCGAGGTACCTCATTGTGATGGGAATTCTGCCTAGTAATTTTAAGAAGTTTCTGAAACTGAATACTTAAATTGCCTTACAAATGAATTTGGAGCTCGGTTACTCGAATGGTTTTCTTTACTGACCATTTTACCTCATTAATATTGACCTACTATTTCCGGGAACAGAAATACCCAAATAGTGTTGATTTTGTCTTTTGAACCTCTCAGTTAGCTGGACAAGGAATTGAGCTAGGTGTAGAGTTGCTAGGATCCAGCATGAAGCCACATCTTTATATATTTCCGAAAGGTGATGATGCGAGTTAGATGGTCCAATTGATGACAAAGCCCGTTTACTACCTGAAAAGACGGTAAGTATATAAAAATTTGAGATAGATTTTTTAATCCAATTAATGACTTTGTCATCACCAATAGGAATTAATAGGGTGGCATGCTCAACGAGATATCTAACTCATGAATATTGTCAAACTTCTAGCAACTCAGACGCCAACTCGGAAAAAAAAAAAAAACATTTAGTTAAGATTTAAGAAACAATTAAGTGACCATCCCATCAATCGTTCCCTCTCTATCTACATCAGTTACCTGAATCTCCCCGGACTTGATCTTCACACGGGATACCGATATCAAAAACCGGATACTTGCCATATGCAACTTTCATCAAATAAGGACCTTCCTTCGGCCATCCGCTACTTGCTCAGATCCCCATAAACAAGGTTGCTAAGCAACACCATCATAGAGTCCACCATATCCCATATGGGAAATACTTCTAATCTCTTTTGTCAATACATGAACCTCCATGATCCCATAAATAAATTACATGCACAAGTAAAATCCACAGAACATAACATAATTAACAACAAGATTGATATGTATATATATTGATCTAGGTTAAATGAGATTGATTCGCCAGGCTACGAACTACTACGGACGTTGTAGCACCATGGTTGGCCAAGTCTAGTGCAATCCCCATGCCAGAATTACCTGACCCAAAAACCAAAGCGTTCTTGTTAGCTTATGGCTTGCCATCTTTAAACTGAGTTGAGACTTGAGTAAATAACGTCCCCAGTGAAAGTTCTCAATCCTTCAATCTCTGGTGTGAAAGGTGTGCTTGTTTCTTCGCTTGCCACGACCAAAAACCTCCCAGAGACCTCCTCGGTCTCAGCAGAAGCCAAATTCCTGACCTTGACAATCCATTTCTTGCTCGCTTCATTTTAGTTTGCAAACTTAACGGAAATCTGATACAAAAGACTGATTTTGAAATGAGAAACGTAGTCATCTAAGCACTGTATGGATTGGTTTTTGGAAACAAAAGTTTGATAAGAAGCAGGGAATGGATTGTGAGAAGCTCACATAACTGTTTAGCCAAGTGAAGACGGAGACGATCGTAGGAATATTTCTTCGAAAGAGAAGCAAAACAATCTTCCCTTTCGAGAATTATGTGAGGTATCGAATGGTGGCTAAGGCATGCTGCCAGTTCAGCTACTCACGAGTGATGCTGCAATTACAATTTTCAATTTTAGTATATAAACTAATATTATAATCTTATTTATTCATATATTATAATTTTTAATGGCAAATTAATTTTGATAAATTTAATCTTTCAAATATTTTATAATCTACTATTTGTATAAAAGAATTTATGCATGACGTTGGTAAGATTTGTATTATTAAAAAATACTTACGTGAAACGGGTTCAATAAATTATTTGGTGATTTATTAAACCAACCTGATTTATTAAAAAAAAAACAACAGAAAAGAAATTCTTCCTACTGCGACCAAGAACGGCAATACCATTAACCAGTGCTCACGTCAAAACGTTTCTGTCAGACATTTCGTCGAACACTTTAATCGAATCATCAACAGAGCCACATCTAGAATACATATTGATCAAATCAAGAATCTTAATATCACTCAAGTGAAGGTTATTTGTTGCGATTCTTGGATTGATTGCTTTTGCTTTAGTGGCATTTGATTTTATTTGCTTTTGTTTATGTGTTTGGCTGCCGAGAAAGCCGGGGAAATGACGGAAAATGAAGAATTTCTTTTCTGTTGGCAGACTGGCGGTGGCTCGTATGAACCCAAGGAGGAAAGAGGGAGAGTCGGAGAAAGCGGGGAGGGAAAATCGCGGTGGTGGACGCTGCTCGACTCACATTCAACGTTGAGCCGATCTATTATGATTCATGTCCGTTCACGTTTTCCTTTGAACAAAAAATTCCAAGAACGAAACCCTAATAGTTCGATTTCTCTTCCATATTGTTAAATCTTCAATTAACATATCAAATTTGATATTTGAATTAAATATGCTTTTTTCTTCTATTTTGTATCTTAATTTCTGGCATGTCATTTGAAGAAGAATTTCAGAAGAAGGAATTTCAAGAAAGTAGAAGTGGAAGCTAAGAACAATGTCTCGGATGACGAAGAAGAAAGGAGGTAATGGAATTGTTAAATTTATTGCTAATTCGGGTTTATTTTGTCCGTTAACATAATAGTAATGAATTTTTTTTTTTTTAATAAATCAGGTTGGTGTCGGCGGAAATGAAGTTTTTTTACAGAAACAGAGAGAAAGAGGATCAAGAATATTGGCAATAACAAGTGCATTGCAAAGCGGAATAGGCGGAAGAGGAGGAGCTGCTGTTGGTTTAGCAAGTGATTGAAAACAATGAAGGAGATGAAGAGAAAGACGAATTGGTTCTCTAAGAAACCTTCGCTCGGGAGACCACCGTCAGCCAACATGTAATTGCTCTTGTCCTTTTCTAATCACTTTCTTTTGTTGCTTTTTGAGTTAATGTTTAGCCTTTGCTGATCTTTAATACTAAAAAATGTATAATATAACTTCGGAATTTTGCACGTTTAAAATTGAATTTGGTTAGTTTTCTGTCTAGAATTGGGAGAATTTTACTTTTATTTTTATTATCGTGTTAACTTTAAATCTTGTAGCTCTTGTAATAAAATAGTTGTCTTGCGGTTGCTTCCCTATTTTTATTAATAGGTTGAAGTACATTGAGCAAGAACTGGCAAAGGAAAGGGGGAAGAATATTGATGTGGGAAATCATGTTCAGAATGATCGAAAGCGTGCTGAAGTTGCATTGTACAAAATTCCTGAACATCCCAAGGTAAGTGGATTGCTTGATGTCACAAACTCATGGTATTTCTTATGTTACTTCGTATGGTGTTTGAAAATTTTTCATGTCATCAAATTTCACATTTGAGTGACTTCTGAGCGAGTAGTTGGTGCACATATCTGATGTAGCATGAAGTAAATTATACTTGAAGTACTATTTTTGAATTCTAACATATTTTCTCTCTGTTGATGTCATGACCTTATAAATTGGTAGAATGGGAAGGCTTATGCTCACCTGCTTAATGCTCTTGCGTTCTTGCCACCTTTGATACTAAAGATCCCGCAGAATGGGCAAACATGGTTCTTGAACAGGAAGAGAAATAGGATTATAAAAGATGTCTCACTCCAAACAATATTGTTGACGGTTCACCCAATCTTAATCTTGCATTTGATGCACAAATATTCCAACATAGGTGAGCTATGACTGATAGCATTTCGTGCATCTTATGCCTGATGCTAGTCCATTTTTTCTTTCCTTGGTTTCCCTCATTGCCATGAATTTTTCCAATCTGCCCTTGCAGAAATTTTCTTCTTTCTTTTCTTTCCGATAATGTTGGTGATATTTATACAATTCAAATTTGTGGCTACTTTACATTTCAAATTTCTGATAAGCTAAAATCTTTTTCTAGTTTTTTTTTGTTCCACTTATGCTAAAGTTAGAGCAAATGAATCTTTATTGCTCATATTTGTGCATTTTCAGTTCCGTAGCTTGTTATAAATCCTGTGCACTTGCTGGTTAAATGCAAAGCTCAATTGAAAAAGTTTTTCTCCTTATTTTGGCTGGTTCTTAATTTTTTATAGCTTTATGGGGTAATATAATGTCTTTTCATTTTTATGGATGGTTGATGATGCCCTCCATGTTGCTAATATAATGCCCCTTTATTGACGAGGTAGATGCTTTTGGTACCTGCTAGGTTTGATACTCAAAGTGGAGCTGATAGAGAAGCTCATTACGTCCTTTCCTTTCATAGCTCATGAACAGCTATGACAGAACAATTATGTTTAATTAGCTTTTTAGATATTCTTAGGAATCCATTTTCTGTAATCATTATTTTCAATTTATAGAAAATTTATCATGAAATGGTCTGAAACTAGTTCCTTTTTTTGTAAAATTTCTTTTGTTTGAGTCTCGTAACATATCCTATTCTAGTCCAGCAGAGATGCAGTTTGGACCCTGCACTTCTATAACCGGAAGACTTTTAAGGCTTGACAAAAGAAGTAACTTCCTCTTAGCTCCAAAAATGAATTCTTCACCTCATAAGAGGGGAAAGGATGGTTGTTTTATTTGTATTTCTCTTCCAATCCCCTTCCCTCCCCTCCTTTTTCTAATTGATGTTTGTTTGCATATCTCTTTTATTAATTGGGTAATGTTTGTTTGTGTAACTCTTATATTTATTGGGCGGATTTGTAACCTTTTTCATTTAACTCGAGCCTTGATCTTAAGGTGTGCTTGTCAAGCATTGTGATACACTTAATGGTGGCCTGTGTCTGCATAGGTTTCCAGTTTACAGTGCTGACAGCGAGCCCAAATGATGAGGGGGACTTAAAGGATTATGTTTCTTGACCAGCAAAGATCACTACAGGTTAGGTCAGTTGATCTCGATTTTCTATACTGTAGCCTGTTTGGGCAAGCATCTTACGTCAAAACATAAAGCAATTTTACATCATGCAAGCTTCGTGTGGTTAAGTCTGATACAAAAGCAATGCATTCTGAATTCAGATGCTTCTACTTTGATAGCAGAATAATTTCTTGTTGCTGTTTGTGACCATCTTTTTTTTTTTTTTTGTTTTCAAGTTTAATGCGCAGAAAGATGAAGAAAGTAATATTACAAGCTGTTATGTAACTTGAGTTGAGCCAGCCTTAATATCGCAAGATTTAATATTTGTATTAAACCACCTGGGATGTTGTCATTCATTACAAGTATGAGTCTAAAACATTGCTTCTAACATAGTTAGAACTTATCAAATGAGTGAATAAAAATTTAGCAAACAAAGTGAAGAAATGCAAATGAGTTGCAGCACGTTTTCTTTCTTTTCTCAATTTTACTATTTCTTAAGTTACTTGAGTGGCGAGATGCAGGATCTAATTCTTAGGACTGATTGTCATGCTTCCAAGAAAAATTCGAGAGGGGCTCTAAACCAATGTGAAGAAGCCTGCTGCATACTTCAGATTTCACAATGAAAGAGGTCTATTGGCTCACAAAACATAAGGTTGCTTATATTTGTTGAATGGGCGCAATGAAAGAAAATAGTTAATTATTTTTATGTGATTGGTGTATAGACTGATTGGTGAAATTTTATCATTGATACTTACCTTTTACTCGAATGTTCAGTCTGCGGGGTCCTTATGTATTAATTCCTATTTCATGGTGCATGCTGCTGCTATACCTCTGTCACTGCTCGGTGAAGCTTGCTGAAGAATGGATTCGACTACCATTCATGAGATCCTGGAAAAGCTAGGGTATAAAGATGATGAGGGTGTTGCTACAGAGTTTAGTTTCTAATCTATGAAAGCCAAATAGTAACCAAACGCATGTTAAGCCTCAAGTACTTGTTGCACAATTAGGCGTTGACCTGTTTTGGGTATTTCATTATGTAAATCATCTTAATTCCGTAAATTTTCTTGGAAGTCTTAAGTCTAATGTTTGCTTTTGTTGAATTGAATTGGCTCAGTCGCAGTTTAATATGTTTAGACATTAACCTGGTTTTGAACTTCTTGTTGTGAACTTCATTTGACTTAATTGATTGATCCATCACTTGTGTGGTGGGTAGTTTTTTGTATTGGTTGTTAGTTGTAACTGCTTCATATCAAATTGTTAAATGGCATATAATGATCTGTTTCTTAATATATTTCATTGGTAGAGTGTACTGTTAGTGCATTACCCAGCTGACCAAGGGTCATTAACTTGACTAATATATAAATTGTCATATATCTATTTACTCTCCCTAGCTTCTTTTCTTAGTTTCTTCTAATTTCTCCTTGTCTTTTAATATTATTATTTACTTTTATTATTATTCCACACACAAACACACTCTGTCTTTTGTTCAACTTCCAATTCCAATCCTCCAACAACTGACTTCTTTCCATTTCCAATTTCAATTTCAAAACCACATTTTGTATATCTAGGGTTTGATTTGGTTTTGTTTACTCTTTGTTTTATTTATTACTTGAATGTTTGACTCTCTACACAGTCCAACTCACTGCTTTTCATGGTAAGATACCACTTTAACTTCCATTTTCAGTCAGGCCTCTATCATTTTTACCTGTTTATCTGGGAATTCTGTGTCATGTCAAGTGTTTTTGTTCGTCTTTGCATTTGTTCACTTGCTGTATGTTCAAATTCCCCAAAGGAGAAATGGTTTTTGTTTTACCTTTGTTTTGCTGTCGGTGAAGTTTTTGCATTGGCTTTTTGAAGTGTTATATGATGAGTGTCAGTTGCTTTCTCAGCAACCAAAAGCTGGTTTTCAGTTGCTTTTCCGCTTCAAATTAGGTTGTTCAGCACTGCCTCTGCTTGTGGGTTGCTTGTTTCAAGTTGGACATCCTTCACTCTTAATTTTCATCAATTTTCGAACTTTTCTCATTATTTTTATTCAATTTTGTGAATTCTGAATCATTAGACTCATGAACTCGTGTTTAAGCTTGTTTCTTACCTACCCTTTGGTTCAAGATGCTTCCTGTTCAAATCTGAATCCTCAGCTGAACTTGAATTCGGATTCTTTTACTTCTTCTCATTTATCTTTTGAAATTTCATGTTTATTCTAGAGGATGATAAAGGTTTCTGCGTCTGTTGTTTTGAGTTTCAATGTTTCTCTTCCACAAGAAAGTACGTTGTAATGCTTTGTTTGTGATGCAATAGCTTTTATTGTTAAAAATCTTCTCTCTTACTCTTACTCTTATTTGCCTCTTTAATTTCTCTTTTTATTTCCTTGGTGCAGAAATTGCTTCGATATTTGACCAATCACTCAAGATTCTGAAAGGGAATGAGGTGAGAAAACCCATATTTTATAAATTTTTGTTTGTCAAATATGTTATGAGAATGGTTCCCTTTTTGAAGGTATATGATTTGCCATTGTTTTTTCTATTTAATATATTTATATTCTTAGCATTCCTCCAACCTGGCCTTCCTTGGTAAAAATATTTCTCTTAAACGGATTATTTTTTCTGGAAACTATACATAATGGTTTGTGTTTGGTCTATACATAATCAGAAATTTGTTCTATTTTGTTTGGTTTGTGTTCATTATCAATGATACTGCATATAACGTAACAGTGTTCTACATGTATCAGGTATGATAAATATATTTTTATAAATAATAATAACATCTTTGTATGTGTGTTACCTACCCTGATTTTGATGCCAGTTGAACATGTTAGTTGTGCAAAAATTTAAGAATAACTTGATGAATAATCTTTATATGAACATGTTAGTTGTGCTATCATGATTGTTTTATTTTGCAAAATCGGTTATTATATATTTGACTGTGTATGTGCATATATGTCTTGACACGCAAGGGAGAAAATCATTAGCAAGACAAAGTAGACTATAGATGAGCATAGGCAACAAGGCCCCTCAGAAGGTAGTAGTAATGTGTACTTGGAAGGCTATTGAAAGAAGAAAACAAACTTGATGAAACAAAGACATAAAGAAGCTTCTGGTACTCATATGAACCACTAATGCCATAATATTTTCTCTGTTTTTTTTCAACTTGATAGTAGCAACAAGCATGTCTAAGGAGAGAATTTATAACTATGAAATGCTAACATGGAAAGATTACAGAGCACTGCCATTCACTCGATGTGTAAATTATGAATTAATGCATATATGTTTTGATGATTGTTCTTTAGGGATACAATTTTCGGGCATTATTTTGTCGTGGTTGAAATGGGTTAATTTAGTGTTATTAGATATCTAGTGAAATCACTTGCATCAATCTCACTTGGTTGCAAATATTTTTCAGTTACAATTATTGAAGAACAGATGTATACAGTTTGATGTTATAATTGAAATATGTATTCCATACAAGCTCGATGAAACACTTTTAAGTAGGGGCCATTGCAATCTTGCCAATGGGGGAGGCAAAATGTGATGTTGCTTATCAATTTACCATGTTCATTTTGTTTAATTATTGATTCAACTCTCCACATTTTAACTTAACTTTCAATTTTATTGGAGATTTAATTACTAAATGGTTAATAATGGTTATTTTAATGTTAAGACTTTTAGTTTAACATAATTATTAAAAGTCCTTGGATCTTCTTAAATGTACTTTTTTATGATCTTTTGCTATTTGTGCTTTTATATGCTTTTTCTTGCTATTGATACTCAATATTCAAGATTTTATTTTGTCATTGTTGGTTTAAAATGGTTTCAATTTATTTTTGCTATAGGGCAAGGTTGATTAACTAGGGAGTGGATCTGTTTTACCAATCTTTTAAGGCTGGATAATGTTACTCAAGTTTAGTTATAATTTTTTTTTTCCATTTTACTGTTTAGTTATAATATTTTTTTTCCCATTTTATTTGTTATTTTAAGTTGTTTTTCAATAATGGATGGATGATATGTTGACATTTTATTGATGGATAATATATATAAAATTTCAAAGTTCATTAGTGATTGTGCTCTTTGTACATGTGCTCCTGGATATCCTCTCAGTGTGAAATCAACAGAATCGAAGCTCCTGTTAATGTGTTGTACTTGTCTTCTAACCAGCTAAATTTGGAGCTACTTTTATGTAAGATGAGTTATTATTTTTGCTAAGAAGAATCTATCAAGCTGGGCCTGCCTATCTGAAGCAAAATGGTTATTAAGGAATAGAAGCTCAAATGTGATCATATTACAAGGTTTAACTGGGTCTCTAGCCGCT
This sequence comes from Boswellia sacra, assembly GCA_013180625.2. Taxonomy (NCBI): domain Eukaryota; kingdom Viridiplantae; phylum Streptophyta; class Magnoliopsida; order Sapindales; family Burseraceae; genus Boswellia; species Boswellia sacra. The sequence goes on from SNVD02006294.1 coordinate 194,465, forward strand.
GTGTTAGGACCTAAATTCATAACATGAGCTAATATTCTTTTGGTAGAATGTGATATGTTAGCACTTTTCATTAGCATCTTCTTTGCTCGTTGATGAATTTCCGTGCTAATAAATATGATCTCAAAGAAAAAAAATCAATATGATCAACGAAACACACTCATAAGAAAACATATACTGGTAAATTGTTTTGTCATTCATGTGGAATGCAAAATTTATGGTATACCAAGATGAATGCTCTACATTATTTTCTTGCATAAATTGTAGCTTAATATACTTACCTATGGAATACAAATTTGTTACATGGTTGTTATGTTCAGCTGCACATGGTTGTTATGAAGACATAAAACAAGCAAGGATAACAGTTTTCTCTCTCCCAAGGCTCTCCATTTATATCAAGCATATGCTGAACAATAACTGACAAAAGATTATCACACCAAATAAATTTATAATTTCCAATTTGCAAATAACACAGTTGTAGTTAAATAACTCCGGCTGAAACAGAGAGCTTAATCAAGTCTTCAAACCCAGCTAAGCCAATCAGAATGTCCTTAATTAAGAACCTGGCAAGCAGCAAACTTTTTGACAAAGAAATGAGCAAAGATAATTTGAATGATGCTTGTTATGGATAAGAGATAGAGAAACATTACGATTTAAAAAAAAAAAAATCACTACAAACAAATGGAAGCGGGAAACATTCAACAATTTAAACCACAACGTATCAGTATTCTCCGACATTTTATCAAACACCTTCTCTTCAGGCACAAGCTCTCTTATGATCAAATAGATTTTCAGATAGGGTGCAACAATATATACAAAAACCAAGATCAAATAAGATTAAAAACAAACAGAAAAATAACTAGATGAAGAGCAAGACTCCTTTGTTGTCGTGGCATCAATATTGTTATCTTTGTTGTGTCAAACTTTCGAGCGGAAACTGCACCCATTGCTGGCTCACGGAATTTGGGAGCCTACGGCGAAAAGAAAAAGCTTTTTGATAGTTAATATAAAAATAAAATAAATTCCATTCAAATTATAATTTTTATTTAAAATTTCATCATAATTTTATTTTTATAGTTTATTCAATTATTAAAATTTTGTTTGTATATTTTTATCATTATTTTTTTTACATATTTATGAAGAGGCTCCATTGTAGTATTTAACTAATTTTTTTTTTAAATCTTTGCGTAACTTTTTTCATAACTAAATTTATATTTTTTAATAGACATGTCTAAAAATAAAAAGAAAATAAATAAAATAAAATTGACAAAAATAAAAAATTATTAAAGTAGATAATTATAGAAACTGAAATTATAGTGAGAAAATGTACCATGTTTGTTATAGTTTGGAGTTTTAATGATGAAATATAAATTTTTAAGATCTTACTAAGTTGGGGTCCTTGGCAATTGCCTCCCTTGCCTAGGGTTGAGCCGGGCCTGACTGCACCAACCACAAAGATGCCAACTAGTAAGTCACATCAAGTGGAGCCTTACACGGTCACACATATGCATAATTTGAAGCAATGTGTAAAACCAAGCATGCCTTAGGTACATGCTGAAACGAAGGATTCCCAAGGCAGGCAATTAACATTCTAAGTATAGATTATGAAGAGATTTCATGCATAACGTGCTTTATATAAATTGTAGTTGAGAGAAAGAAAGGGGGCGTACCAAGCAAGAATGAGGGATGTGACCGGAGACCTTCATGGCATTGATGACAGGATTCCAATGAAGACGACGTGGCGGTGGGATGGCAGGGTTAAGTGGTGGAGGGATTTGAGTCTGGGTTTAATAATTGGACAAATAGGGAGGGCTGTAGGATTTTGCGATTTAATTGCCCTCCCCTGCAGCCAAACATACGGAAAACTCTCAATTTTTTTTTTCAATTACTTGGGGAAAATTTGCTTTGCAAGAAAAATGTTGATTCTTGTGGGCTATTAATTATGGGTTTCCTAGCACACCAGTTTGGTATTGACAAATATTCTATATTTATAAATACAAAACTGCAACATATTTGTCACATAGAAAGCCATAACCCATAAATATGTATGCTTCAGGAGTTAGATTTAATGTATACTTGTAGATTTTTTATTGCTTAGGATAGTTTTAGGAAGATATTAAAAAAAATATATACACATATATATGTATTAAATAAGATTTTTTAATGTACTCTAATAGATCATAAATATATTATTATTATTAAAAAGGATGCCTAAAAAAATGTAATCAACATTGAATAGGAAAAAAAGTAATAACTTATAATAAAATCTTACAAGAGTATTAAGACAATCAAAAGTATTTGTTGTCACCATTACTTGCCTTCCCATGTCACAACTTGCTGAGATGGCATTCTACATAGTAGTAAGCAAGTTGCAACATTAGGTCCTTAAAATATATGAAAGCTATCACTTAAATATCTTTACAAGTGAAAAAACCATACGAATCAAATTAATTAATAGAATGAGTGTCAAGTTCAAATTGCAATAAAATATAATCAAATAATATTAGTTTTTGCAGCATATGAAAGTTATAAATAATATAACTGAAAACAGTCATGTAAATCGGAATAGGAATTTCACGTGGTTCGGTTATAACCAACCTACATCCACGGACAACAAGAGTTGCAATCCACTATGTTGTATGTGATTACACTGGTAGACCCCCGCTTACTCACTAACCTAATATATGTAAATTTGATTAATCTCGATCACAACTATAGTCCTTCACACACTCTTCTGATGCTACACTTTTTCTATCACAATTATCTTAACTACACAAAATTAAGAATAACATAACATCCATAACTTGTACAGATACATGTGATTACTCAAATCCCTTAAGCTCACACGATTTATAACAATTAACCAAATCTAAAGCTTTACTCAAGACATAAAAAACAAATAAAAGATGCACTCAAACTTGCTCTTGCTTGCTCTCTCTCAATTTGCCTTGAATACGTTGAATGCCTTACTCCAAAAGCTATGAAGATAGTTAATTTATATAATATTTGATATCAATTGCAATCCTTATCAAGATCTTGTAGAATCTCGATAAAACTTATAAAGCAAGTTTGGATAACAATCAAACATTATAGGAAGTGATAATATACTCTCCTAAGTAAACTATAATACTTAAATAATATCCTAATTTAATAAGAGATAATTAATACAAATATAAAACTTCCTATTCAACTAGGAAACCAAATCCAAACTTGTTTGTATTCAACTAGGATGCCACATCAAAACTTATCCTATTCTAATTAAAATTCTCCTAATAAAAAATATCTATATTAAATAAATGAGATTAAAAAATTATCCACATTTAATGTTTTTATCACATAATGACAAAATACTTATGTGTAATGCACATGCCATATGTGTCACGTCTAGAACCAACAGATAATTAAAATTCTTCCCACTTGTGTAGAAGACCAAATCATCGATCTAGAATCAAATAAAACCTATGAACATGTAGTTATGCTTGTCCAATAATAGATTTTACAGTTTAATTACGTTCATCAGACTCTTTGTTTAGGAGTAAAGCAGAGCGTCTAAATCAAAAGTATTTTAGATTTATTGCTTTCTTTGCTATAATATAAGAAATAACCATAAAAAATAACTTTTGCAAAAACTGTGACTAGATAAAAATTGTACCTACGTTGTTTCCTCATGTGAAAAAACAGGATCATTTTAACATTTCATATATATATCTTTTAAATCTTTACGGTAAAAAGTTTCTTCGAAAAGTTTCGAATGGATGACATTTATAAATGTTCTAGCTTAACTGGTTTAACTGATGTTCATTTTACGAAATTCTGATAGTAAAATCATAACATAGTTAACAGGACTATTTCACTATACAAATTGAGATACATGTAAGAATATATAAAACTGTTGAGAAAACAATTTCTTATTCCATAACGTATCCAAAAGAAAATCTAATCAAGATTTGCAGCTTTGCTTTATAAAGTAAAACCTCAATAAATTAATATTGTTTATTTATTGAAAAATTAATAATTTATTAATAATTGAATATTTATTAATTTATTAATATTTTTATGTTCTTATTATTTGTAATATATAGATATATATTTTTTAAAGATTCATACATGTGTTATAAATATAAATGCAATAAATCAATGTAGTCAAAAGCTAATGGATCACATGAAGCCATTTTCTACTCTATGCAAGGTCAAAAGCTAATGGATTTCATAAAATCATTTTCTACTCAAAACCTAGTGAATTACATGAGGCCATTTCTACTCTATACTATAGATAAATACAAGCTATAGAAATGCAATTAATAATTAACACATTTTGATTTATTCGAGTTAAAATGATAATTCGGAGATGGAATTGCTTACGGATAAAGAGATTGAGATTATTTACCAAAGAGATTACTTGAGAAGTAATGGATATATATGCAACCATTGATAATAATAGTGATCCAAATGTTAGTTGTGTTTTAGCAAATGTTTCTCAAGAGAGACCATTCAAGCAATTGTAATCTTAATAAACTTTTTGCTACTTGTAAAAACTAAGGGATAAGATTGAGTTTAGTTCAAATAAAAAGAAAAGCAAAAAACTTTAGAAGCATATCTTGAAAAACGAGATAATAGAGAAACTATAAGTTGAAAAGAAACATCACCTTAATATTATAAATTTATATGTTATTTGTGTTATATGTTTGATCAATAATTAATTTATATTTTCTTTTTACCCTAAAAGATTTTAAAAGAAATTATCTTATGCATTTATCACATTTATTAATTTAATACATAAGCACGTGTTGGAACTTAAGATTTTATTATTTAACTAAGATTATTATGTTATCAAACATTCATTTATCCTGATTATATTGTAAAAAAAATTAATAATTTGCTTAAAAAATAATCATAATTAGTAAAGGAACCTGCTGCTTTTAAAAACTTGTTTTTGCTTTCAAAATATAAAATGTATAAACTGTTCATCAACAAAAATTAACTTTAATAATGCCAAACACTTTTATCCTATTTTTAAAAAGCATAGAAGTTTTTAAAAGATGCCATAAACACCTTATAACTTATTTTATAAACAGGTTGTTTCTCTAGTATAATAGAAACTAACTATTTCTTTAAGCAATGTCAATCCCAAACTAACCTTAAACTAAGGATTAGAAATTGAAAAGTTTCAATGACTTATGTTAGCTAGTATAAGTTATTTATCAACCACACTTAATTAGTGTTTATAATAGATATGCTGGCAAGAATGTCAATGCCAGTAAAAAATAATTTGAATTATTTTATTTTATGAATATTACTTATTTAGGGTTGTTTAATATAAGAAATTAAGAAATTGGTTTTGAAATTAATATAACCTGAATAAGCACTTTTTTCCCTTAAGAATATTGTCATTGTTAAAATTTATTGAAGGCTAATTGTTTTCACAATATTTTGTGTTTAAGACACTTGGAAATGCTTAAGGACAGTCAAGTTAAGAATCAAAGATTGCTATATTCTTTTTCCTGACTTCAGTCAATTTAGCATTTTCTTTTTCCTTTTTCATGCAAGAACGATTAAACTGAAAGAAATTCTACTTTAGTATCATTGAAATCTTAGATTAGATTTACAATTAAATGTTATAACACTGACATCACAATTTTTCCCAATATTATTACAGAACAATTTGCTCTGTTCTTTCCCTGCTTTCTTCTCTGAAATCAATGGGTAACGTGCTCTCAGACTTGAGCTTTAACACACAAGACGTCATGTTCTCTCGTTGTGTAGACTACACTGTTCAAAAATTTTGCATATGAGCGAGCTGGAGGAGAATGTCAATGCTTTGGAGAAGGAGTTAAAAAGTTGAAGCAAGGGATGGCGTGTTGATGATCAGTTTTGTCGATGCTGAACAACGAAAAATGTAGCGGTTGAATAAAGTGCAAGGTTGGCTTTCAGGGTTCAAGCTGAAGAAATTGATGTTAGTGAATTGATATGAAATAGCTTAGAAGAAATCCAGAAAGTATGTCTCGGAGTTTACTGTTCCATGTGTTGGAGATAAACTTTATTTGTATTAGAATTTTTTTTTTTTTTGAGAATTAAAAGTTGAATTCAAGTAGAATTATGATTTATATTCATAGAAGAATTAGGATTACCATGAGTACTATATAAGTAGAGTATTTTTTCTTATTTGTTTTAAGAGTGTGGAATTCAAAGAATAAAGAAATAAAAGAGTGAGTTTTTCAAATTCTTGTGTATTGATTTCCAACAAGTGTTATCAGAGCCAGAGGTGGAGGAAGAAGGAAGCCCACACCCTCAACAGCCAAGGTTCGTCGGAAAACCGCCGGAAAAGTCGTCGGAAAGTCACCGAAAAATTATCAACCGGCAAGTGAGATCTCACCTCCATCATCATTGGATAGATCGGACAGCGATCTACAAGTTTCCCTTCTTGGCCAACGTCAAATTCCGGCTAGAACACATCGGAAACACAAAAACAAGTTGTGAAAATCGTTTTCACGGTGAAAGTCGCCGGAAACCGGCAAGTGAATTGACACCACCCATCTAGTTCGACTCAGAATCAGCCGATCTATAATCTTCAAGAAGAGTGGTCGTGCTTGGACGCCGAAAATCAGTCCGTTCGTGACTTGGGTGAAAAATATCAGTCGACCCCCTTATACGTAAAATATCAGTCGACCCTCTGATCAGAAAATATCCAGTGGCAACCTGATACAGAAAATAATAGTCTACCCCCTGGACATTGACAAATAACGGTAAGGCCCCCAGAACTGAAAATATTTCAATTTATATCCTCTGTGTGCAGAATTTTGTTTGGTCCAAATAGATTTTGTTTGTGATAGATTGACTCCTATAATAGCATTGGCAATATGACTTCAATTACAATTCCAAAATTGAAAGAAAATAGATATGAAATGTGGCGTATAAGGATGAAATCAATCCTTGGAGCGAATGGTGTTTGGAAAATTATTGAAAAAGGCTTTGATAAGCCACAAAATATTGAAGCATTGTCTCAACAACAAAAGAGTGATTTTGAAAAAAGATATCAACAAAATGAGAAAGCTCGCTACTTCATTCAAGAAGCATTAGATAATGTTGAAATTGAAAAATATGGAGATGTGGAATGTGCTAAAGAATTATGGGAAAAGCTTGAAAAATCACATGGAGGACAAGAAAAAGTAAAAAAGTTGCGTCTACAAACTTTAAGAGGTGAGTTTGAATTGTTACATATGAAGGAAAGTGAGTCTATCTCTGATTATTTTTCAAAAGTTTTGATTGTTTCAAATCAATTGAGAAGAAATGATGAGAAAATAGAAGATACAAGAATTATAGAAAAGATACTTCGCTCTTTGGATTCATCATTCAATACCATAGTTGAAATTCTTGAACAAGATGACAAATTGGAAGGAATGACAATTGACGTACTTGAAGGTACATTACAAGCACATGAAGAGAAATACAAAAAACAAAGTGTTTCAGAACAACTCCTTAAAACACAAATTAAGGAGAAGGAAGAAAGTCATGAAAGAAGTCAACGTGGTCGAGGTCAAGGTCGAGGTCAAAATCGGGGTCGAGGCTGAGGACAAGGATGAGGTATGAATCAAGGTCGTGGACAAGGTGGGAATAACAATTCCACTACCAACAATAATAATGATCGAGGAGAAAATTCTACAAGAGGGCGTGGAAGAGGGAACTCAAATTCAAGATATGGGAGGTCATAAGTCCAATGTTACACTTGTCAGAAGTATGGACATTATACGGATGAGTGTAAGGCTCACATTCAATACTTTAATTGCCAAAAACATGGGCATTATGCATATGAATGTAGAGCACCTAAAAAAGTTGAAGAAAAAAACAAATTATGTGGAAGAAAAAATCGAAGAAAGTGGTACCTTACTACTGGTTCGTAAAGACAAAGATGAAAGTCAAGAAAATACATGGTATCTTGACACTGGAGCTAGCAACCACATGTGTGGAAAAAGAAATTTGTTTTCAGATTTGGATGAATCCGTTAGTGGGAATGTCTCATTCGGTGATGACTCAAAAATTCCAGTAAAGGGTAAAGGTAACATTCTTATCTGCATGAAGAGTGGAAAACATCAATTTATATCCAATGTTTACTATGTGCCAAACATGGAGAACAATATCTTAAGTTTGGGGCAACTTTTGGAAAAGGGATATGACATCCACATGAAAGATAATAGTATCTCCATAAGAGACAACAAAAGGAATTTTATAGCAAAAGTTCCTATGTCTCAAAATAGGATGTTCTTGCTTAATATCCAAAATGATGTTGCAAAATGTCTCAACACATGTTTTAGGGATAAGTCGTGGCTTTGGCATCTTCGATTTGGGCATCTTAATTTTGAAGGACTGGAATTATTGTCAAAGAAGCACATGGTGAGAGGATTACCCTACATCAATCATCCAGATCAACTATGTGAAGGTTGCTTACTTGGAAAACAATTTAGAAAATCTTTTCCAAAAGAGTCATACTCAAGAGCTCAAAGGCCACTTGAGCTTATACATGCAGATGTGTGCGGTCCAATCAAGCCAAGCTCCCTTGGTAATAGCAACTATTTCCTCCTTTTCATAGATGATTTTTCAAGGAAGACATGGGTGTACTTTCTAAAGCAAAAGTCAGAAGTTTTTAGGGTTTTCAAGACATTCAGAGCAATAGTTGAAAAAGAAAGTGGTCATCAAATTAAAGCCATGCGAACTGATCGAGGAGGAGAATTTACATCTAAAGAATTCCATGAATATTGTGAGACGAATGGAATTCGACGATTCCTAACTGTTCCTAGATCACCCCAACAAAATGGAGTTGTAGAGAGAAAGAATAGAACAATTCTTGACATGGCACGAAGCATGCTTAAGAGTAAAGGAATGCCAAAAGAGTTTTGGGCAGAAGCTGTAGCATGTGCGGTGTATCTATCCAATAGATCACCAACAAAAAGTGTGCAAGGAAAAACACCTCAAGAAGCTTGGAGTAAGAGAAATCCTGGAATTGCTCATTTGCGAGTATTTGGAAGTGTGGCATATGTGCATGTGCCAGATGAGAGGAGAACTAAGCTAGATGACAAGAGTGAGAAATTGATTTTTATCGGATATGAATCTAGTTCTAAAGGTTACAAGTTATACAATCCAAAGACAAAAAAGATCGTGATTAGTCAAGATGTGCAGTTTGATGAAGAAATCACTTGGGATTGGAATATATCCAATGAATATTATAGTTTTCTTCCTTATATTGATGAGGAAGATGAAGAATGAGTCATGGAGATAGAACAAGAGAGTAACACACTCCCCACTTCACAAAATTCACATGGAGAATCTATATCATCTTCATCTAGTGGAAGCTCAAGTGATGGAAGTCCACGTACAAGAAGCCTACAAGAAATCTATGAGGTAACCGAGAGAATTGATAATCTAACTCTCTTTTGTCTTTTTGCTGAGTGTGAGCCAGTGAACTTTAAAGAAGCAACACAAGATAAGAAGTGGAGAAAGGCAATGGATGAAGAAATAAAATCCATTGAAAAGAATAACACGTGGGAACTTGCTTCACTACCACAAGGGCACAAAGCAATTGGTGTCAAATGGGTATACAAGACAAAGAAGAATGCTAATGGAGAGATTGAACGCTACAAAGCAAGATTAGTCGCAAAGGGCTATAGTCAAAAGGAAGGCATTGACTATGATGAAGTGTTTGCTCCTGTCGCTCGTTTGGAAACAATAAGGTTGATTATCTCAATGGCAGCTCAAAATAAATGGAAGATTTTTCAAATAGATGTGAAATCCGCCTTTCTAAATGGAATTCTTGAAGAGGAAGTTTATATTCAACAACCATTGGGTTATGTAGTTAAAGGTCAAGAAGACAAAGTTTTGAAATTGAAGAAAGCTCTTTATGGGTTAAAGTAAGCGCCAAGAGCATGGAATAGTCGAATTGACAAATACTTTCAAGAAACAGGCTTCACTAAATGTCCCTATGAACACGCTCTCTACATCAAGATCAAAGATGGAAATATCTTGATTGTGTGTTCATATGTGGATGATTTGATCTTTACTGGGAACAATGTCAATATGTTCCAAGAGTTCAAAAAGGCAATGGCGAAAGAGTTTGAGATGACTGATATTGGGCTTATGGCATACTATCTTGGGATTGAAGTTAAACAACAACAAGATGGTATTTTTATTTCTCAAGAAGGGTATACAAGAAAGATCTTGAAGAATTTCAAGATGGATGATAGCTATCCCGTGAATACACCAGTAGAATGTGGAATTAAACTATCCAAGAATGAAGAAGGAGAAAACATTGATCCAACACTATTCAAGAGCTTAGTTGGAAGCTTGCAGTATTTGACATGTACGAGACCAGACATTCTCTATGCAGTTGGTCTAGTAAGTCGCTTCATGGAGAATCCAACTACTACACGTTTCAAAATCGCTAAAAGAATCCTTCGCTATCTTAAAGGTACTATTGATTTCGGTTTGTATTATTCAGTCTCTGATAATTACAAACTTATTGGATATTGTGATAGCGACTGGGCTGGAGATATTGATGATAGAAAGAGTACTACTGGTTGTGTTTTCTTCATGGGTGATACTTCGTTTACTTGGGTGTCAAAGAAACAACCGATAGTTACATTGTCAACTTGTGAAGCCGAGTATGTTGCTGCTACTACATGTGCGTGTTATATAATTTGGTTGAGGAATTTGTTGAAGGAGTTGAATACTTCACAAGAAGAGCCAACGAAGATTTGTGTTGATAATAAGTCAGCAATAGCACTCGCAAAGAATCCAGTGTTTCATGATCGAAGCAAGCACATTGATACTTGTTACCATTATATACGAGATTGCATCATAAGAGGAGAATTGAAAGTGGAGTACGTAAAGTCACAATATCAAGTTGCAGACATATTCACCAAGCCACTCAAGCATGAAGACTTCATTAGAATTAGAGATTCACTTGGTGTAACAAATCAAGTTTAAGGGGGGGTGTTGGAGATAAACTTTATTTGTATTAGAATTTAATTTTTTTTTGGGAATTAAAAGTTGAGTTCAAGTAGAATTAGGATTTATATTTATAGAAGAATTGGGATTACCATGAGTACTATATAAGTAGAGTATTTTTCTGTTTTTAGAGTGTGGAATTCAAAGAATAAAGAAATAAAAGAGTGAGTTTTTCAAATTCTTGTGCATTGATTTCCAACACCATGAACTGCATGTCAAGCTGCAAGTGTGGCAAAAAAGTGGCCAAAAGCTGACAGTTGTAGAGACATTAATGGCTCAAGGAGATTTCCCAGTCGTAGCCGAAAGGCTTCCAAGAGTCTCCAGTATCATCCTCAAGGTCAGATTGTGCGTTCTAGCTATATGTGTGGGATTGCTTCTCAGGGTGCTAGCTTTGTTACATACTCTAACATGAATCTGTAGAATTCTGATATCATACGTCATGAATAACTTAACAGAGATAAATAACTAAGTAACTTTATTCAAACTGAAATGGTTATTATATAGGCGTTATACCAACTAAATGAAAATGTGATTCTATGAATAAAAGATCACGATTTACCACTAAACCATTACTAACTTATAAAGAAATAATAGGACGACTAATCTCTAAGATCACTCACCCATGTGACTAAATCAAAATCAATAACTTATTCCTAAAGAATGGGATACACTAACTGTATAACATCTGCATAAACCTCTAACATGCTTGACCGTTGTATTCCAGTTTTTCATTTCTGGTGAGTGTCAACAGATAAATCAATCAGTCTACATTGCAGGCTTCCAATACTCGGCCCAAATTGAGAGTCAAAATTAGCCTAGGCTTCACTTGATATTCAAGGTTATGTAAGTTTGAACAAACAGGATTTATGTTTTAAAATTGTAGTAATTAAATTACGTTTTTCAGTCTTCAATAAAGCATTAGAAGGCTTTAGATCAACCACTCCGATCTTATTAGAACAATTCAAATGATAGAGCTCCTTACAGAACCTCACTTATTTCCTTCTATCCCAACTCTTTAGCGTGCAGAAACATGCCAGCTACTCAAGTTGTGCATAATGGATACACGTTCAGACGCAAACATAAACTTTTTTCAACTATCAGTAAAACCTAGTTTGCTATATATGTACCAAAAAGGCAGCAGGTAGCAGAAGCAAGAAGAAGACCTACACATCCAAAAGCTCCTTTTAAATCAACAAATTAGATTCTATTGAGACTTGTATAGTATCTATTGAAACACTTTTTATTGGAAATTAAATTAAATAGCATATCATGACCCAGTTGCAAGAATTCCAAGCAATACAACCTGGGCTTCAATGTTGACACTGTCATCTACCTCCTTTAGATCTTTCAGATTTTCCAATGACATTAACTTACACCAACTCTAGGCGACACTAGTTTTATTAATGTAAGCAAACCTGGTTTGACCTAAGAGAAAAATAAAACAATTATAGTAAAACATGATACCAAATATCTGTAATCATATTATCATTGACAAAATATATTGCATTGTCGCACTCTTATATAGTAAATAATTTAACCGCATAGAGTTAAGCTAGCTTTTATATTAAAGCAATTTGGGCACAACAAAAGTTGCATAAAGAATGACCCTGCATTGGCTTTTGATTGGATTTAGTCTCTGGCCTTAAATTTCCTGTTTGGTCTCACCATTAGCTGCACTATCTTTTCCTATTCTTCTACGTACTTAGACACGTTTATAAATACTGAAATACTGTTATCCTTTCCTTCTTCAACTCCATTAGGGTAAAGTAAGCACCATTAATCAACTTAACAATTATGTAGTTAATAATAAGAAAAAAATGATTCCACTATGTGCGGAGAACAAAATGCATACGATTTATAAGATCCAAATCCTTTAGACGTACCTGATTCACTAGTTAATGTTGAAAAATTATCAATTTGCCATTTTTAGGAATAAGTGTGGGGCCCTTCCATCATAGACAAGTTGTATTCCCCAAAAGTATTTTTTGGAAAAGAAAACCTCTACACCAAAGACATGATTGCCACGAATAATATGTCCAATAATCCATTTGAAGGATTAAAAAACGTTTCCAATTGTCAATGAATTTGGTGATACCCCATTCAGACTTCATTTGATGTAAATGCTTTCCTCACCCATCTGCATCAAAGAAAATCGGAAATAAATTTTCTAAAATTTTCTTCAGGATATAAGTTTATTAATTTGTTGAAACATATAACATGTCGATGTGGAACGTTACGTAAAGCACTATAGCTTGGAGACTAAAATATTTTTCTTCAAGATGATTGAATATGAAAAACTTGAGAATCACATCGACTTCCCATCCAGTGGGGAGAGGAATCATCTCCATCAGTTTCAAGTACACGGTGATATCCTCTAGCATGCTTTATCTCTTGTTCCCCGTCGGGTCGACAGACAATTCCATGTGGCAAGGTTTTCTCCTTTTTTTGTTTTAAGTGAGACAAAAAATCAAATTTTTTGTGGTTCTTCATGCCATAAAACAATTAAACAATTTAAGTAAAGTTGTTCAAATCAACCTCATCTTGGCCAAAACTTCCTGTCTATTCATTGTATAATTGGAAAATTCAAGTAATTTATACCATTGACATGATGATAATTATAAATGAGAGACTGTAATGAATCAAAATGCAGAAATTATAAAAGCATAATTAATGGTGAAAATATACCGTTTGTGGTCTCCTGCATCATCCGAGAAACGATTCTCAAATGGAGCTTTACTTTAGAAAGTAACGGAAAATATTTGACTTTGACTAAGGAATGACTTGCTGAGCTCTCCTTCCCAACAGAAAAGAAGCGATTAAGATCGATAGGGGAATTACAAGCCTTCTTAAATTAATTACAGCACGCAAACTATACAAACACAAACTTTTATACAATTTAGATACAACTTTGTGCCTCCAGTACCTTACCATAACTCATAGGAAGTAATAATCGCAATAACAATAATAATAACCTAAGAAAGGATTGCAAATAGCAATAATAATAACCCAAGAAAGGATTACAAATAGTACTTGAGCAAGGTACAAATATTATTAGAGGTGTGGATTTAGGTTTACCTAAAAGCTTAAGCTAATAGGTTGGACTTAACATTGGTTCTTATCTTTTAACATGCCAGCTCATAACACACACGCGCACGTGCACGCTCACACACACACATGCACACGCACACGCACACACACACGCACATGCCCATGCACATGCACATGTGCACGCTCACACACACACATGCACACGCACACGCCCATGCCCACGCACATGCACACGCGCGTGCGCGCACACACACACAGAGACACACACACACACACACACACACACACATGCACATGCACGCGCGCACGCGCACTCACGCATGTACACGCACACGCCCATGCACACACACACACATGGGGATTGATTTTTTTTCTTTTATATATATATTTTTAACTTGTAGCCGTTACCGTTTGGCCAAAGGTTTTTAATACTATGTTAAGTTTGCTACTCTAACTAAAACTTTAAGCGATTGGGCTCAACATTAGTTTTTTTTTCAAACAATGCACATGTAACATCCTCAATTTTGTAATGTACATAGTATTATGTATAATGGATACATATGTATTAATGTCTATGTTATGTATTTAAATTGTAGTGTAATAAACAAAAGAGTGATGGGCTAAATTGAAAGAATAATAGGAGTGTGGACTAAGATGTAATTTTGCCTACATCCTTATCTATAAAAGAGAGAGAGTCTATAGAATTTTATTATTTTCCCTCTTTGCTCACACGTTTCAAGCCCTTTGCTCTCTCAATTTTCTTCACATAAATCATCAAGGATTCAAGAAAAGGAAGGAAGAAGAAGGAAGAAAGAGGTAAGAGCTAATCCTCTTGCTAGAATTCTTGTGTTATTATTTGTTTAATTGCAAGAATTTCTTGTGTTATGATGTGAGTTATGAGGTTTGATGTTTTGTATGCTGGTAATTGTATAGGAATATGATTTAGAATGTGATTTGGAGATATTTAAGTAGGTGGATGAGGATACAAAGCTAGAAATAAGAATTAAGCTTAAACTCTGCAGTGTTCTTACTCTAAACAGTGAGTAGAACGAAAATTCCTAAAAATTTGGGGAATCTTTTCAGTTTTTAAAATTTTACTGATGAAACTAGACATGTTCAAGAGTATATAGAAATTAGAATCATTCAAAAATTCGAAATAAATGAATTATAGTGAATTTTTGAACTTTTGGCCCGAAATTCACACTTCCCCTGTTGTCAAACAGAGTAAGGGGAAACGAAATTGGATGAAGGGCTAAATCTTCATAAAATTGCTTGATTTTTGGTATGGAAGTCCCTTTTTATGTTTTTTTAGAATGGAAATTTTCATTAAAATTGGAGCTCTGTATGAATTGTTGTTAATTTTTAATGTTGGACTGGTAAAACTAGAAATAATTGAATTTGAATGACTTAAACCCCCCTTAAAAAGCTTTGATTTTTGGTATGGTGGCTATTGTATGTGTTATGTACCAGCCTATAAAATTTTTTGGCCATTTGAGTAACATTACGAATTCTTCAAATTTCTAAAAACTCTACTGCTCAGTGAGAGGAATACATTGATAGAATTGTTGGAATAATGAAATAAGCGGTTTTGAGGAGGCATATGACCTTGTTTTGCTCTGAAAATTTTAAGGAGACATGTTGTATGAGTATAAAGGTTGTCTATGAATTTGTGTAGATTTTGGAATAGACAACTGTCTATTCGAAATTATTTGATTGAGTATGTATAGAAATAGAGCAAAAAAGGGGATTATTTTGCCAAGGTATATGGTAATCCTTAAAAAGAATTTGTTTTGTTTTAGGTTAGACTCAAGCATCGACAATGGAGCTTTATAAGGTAAGTAAGCTAACCATTCTGAGACCACAATAAATTGTGTTATACTAAATGTGACATTTTGTAATGTGATACCGTTACTATATGTGATATTGTGTAATGTGATACCTTTAAATGCTAGCATTAGGGTGATTGAATTGTGATAAGTTATGATTGGATTAGAAGCTTAATATGGGGCTTCATTTATATGTCTG
Source organism: Boswellia sacra (assembly GCA_013180625.2). Classification (NCBI taxonomy): domain Eukaryota; kingdom Viridiplantae; phylum Streptophyta; class Magnoliopsida; order Sapindales; family Burseraceae; genus Boswellia; species Boswellia sacra. The sequence goes on from SNVD02006294.1 coordinate 210,530, forward strand.
AAATGTGAAATCTGATATGTGAGTGGCATGCCACAACTTAGGTGCTTAGCTTTCATAGCTTGAGGGGAGGTCTAGACCATTTGTTTCTCTATACAGGATTCAGTAGCATGGGCCCGGTATCACCCAGATTGTTAGAGTAGCCTGGAATTATTTCGAGTGTAGGCATCTCTGTGTAGATGATCTGTTCTGTATGACAGGATATCGTCCAATAGGACTATAGTGGTTATCACCTTCGGGTGATTATAGATTCATGCAGTGTGAGAAATACTCAATGTGACAATGCCTTGCCTACGGATGCCGCCAATTGATGGCTATGTGATATGGGCCCAATATGAAAAGTCTTGCCTTGATTAGAGAGCATTATTTCCTAAGTGACTGTGACTGATATTGTGGAAGCTTCCAAATTATGTGAAATAGACATGATTTGTGTCATTAGCACGATAACAAGTAATGTATGTGTCACGAATGTTCATTTCAATGAAACGTACATTATTGTGTGGTTATGTATATTGAATGATGTAGCTAGCGTGTGAAAAACTCGTGTGTGAATGATTTATATGTTGTTACATGCACGTGGGAATGTGATGTTATGAGAAAAGTGTATATGAATGAGTTCATCTATGTGAGAGCGAATAAGAATGGATCATGGCCTTAGACAGGTATTCATAGAAACTATAAGTGGGATTGGATAATGAGAAAATAGCCCAAGAAATGAATCCAAAATAGAGAGATGGCACAGGAGCGTCGGTAGGTGGCGTAGGAGCGCATTCGTAATTGACCTAAAGAGGTTTAGGCAGAGAGTTGGCGCATCTTCATTTAGCTTACTTACTGTAGCATCTTCATTTAGCTTACTTACTGAGTTTTACTCATTAAATTTATTGTGTGTCTCAGGTGATTAGTAGACTAGAGATAGATGGAGGACTTTCGGGAATATTGATAGAGTTTCCCTGACAACCACAGACCGCTGCAGTATTATATTTTGACCATACACTGTAAAAATATTTTGCGTTTTGGATTTACATGTACATAGTGAGATACTGTGGTTGTGATTAGGAACTCTGTATTGGGAATTTTTTAATAAAATTTTTGAAAGAAATATCAGAGTTCACTTTTAAATGGCTGTTGTTGTTACACTCTGAATGTGTAGTGATTGGTGTATGATAGCACATGATGTATGAAACTAATTTTAGATGTGCATAGCTTAATTTAATTTCAGAATATTTTATCAATTAAGTCAATCTAGATTATTTTGTTATAACTCTTAAATAAGGATAGTTTTAATGCATGCCCTACAGGCACATTTTAAATCCCTAAAAATGATATAGATTCACTTGAAATTTATACATTTAAATATTTTTGCATAGTTTTTGAAGGAATTTATAATTTTCGAGGGATTATACACCATCTTTAAGAGAATGTACATAATTTTTTAGCGCTCTTATGATACACGTTAATTTGTACAAGACTAGACGTTGCACAAGCAGTGGGAAAAATCAGTAGATTAATTGCTAATCCAGAGAGAGAACATTGGAATTCTATTAAGAGGATCCTTAGATACATCAAAGGGACCTCGAATGCTGCACTATGTTATGGAGGATCAAAGTTCATTGTCAAGGGTTATGTTGATTCAGATTTTGAAGGAGATATTGACAAAAGGAAGTCCACTATAGGTTATGTGTTTACACTTGCAGGAGGTGCGGTAGCTGGGTATCAAAACTACAAACTATTGTGGCTCTATCTACAACAAAAGTAGAGTATATGGCAGCTACACAAGCTTGCAAAGAAGCTGTTTGGATCAAAAGGTTATTGGAGGAACTCAAGCACAAACAAGAGGAAATTTCTCTATTTTGTGACACTCAGAGTGCTTTGCATATCGCAAGGAATCCAGCTTTTCATTCAAGAACGAAGCACATAGGAGTTAAATATCATTATGTACGAGAAGTAGTAGGAGATGGAATAGTGGATATGCAGAAAATCCACACGAAGGACAACATAACAGATGCATTGACCAAACCAATTAATGCTGACAAGTTCATCTGGCGTAGAATGTCTTGTGGCCCGTTAGAAACGTAAGCAACATGCATATAGACAAAACTGAAAGGAAAAGTGCCTTCAAGTGGGAGAATGTGAAGTGTGAAGGCATTTTTGCCTTGCACACAATCCCACATTGGTAGGAAGCAAAATGTAAGTAAGGAGGATTGACTATATAATAAAGCCCCCTCCTTTCTTTTGACTTGTCCCAAGCTTATGTATTAAGCTTTTCTCTTCTTTCTCCCTTGTTACCTCCTCCATTCTAATTGTGAGAGAGATTGAAATATTTTCTACATAGTAAAATATTTTGGTCTTGTCCCATTCACGTTAAATTTTTGTGTCTTTATTTTTCTTTATTACCTTTAATTTATTAATTGGGGAAGGTTGAGCTGCCCAAGTTGTCTATTTTATTTATGGTGGAAGGCAGTGCCATCAAATTGTTATTTCTAACGTAACAATTTGTTTCTTGTCTTTTATTTGAGCTGTGGTATGAGTGTTCAATCTCCTAACACCTCTAAGTCCTCAACGACCTATGTTGTAGCTTGTCTCTGCTCTCATTTGTTATGGATTGTCTTTAAGTCTTAAAGGTCCCTCACCTCTGTTGCAGCTCGCCTCTTTTCTTGCTTACCTTTACCATCCAAAGCCACCACTGTTAGTCTTCAATGATAAGCATTTTTTTGTTTTTATTTTTTTTAAAGGCTACTGGGCATGTAATTTAAATGGGTTGTGAACGAATTTGATGTGGGAGTTGTATGTGATTCATTTAATTTTGTGTATGGATGTGTTTATGCTTGCATGTTTATGTTTATTATGTGTGCATCATGTGTTTATTTGTGTATGCACTATGCTTATGTGTGTGTTTGTATGTTTCGTTGATAAGAAATGATTGAGATTAATTTTGGTTTTTGTTCTGCGAAACTGATAAATTTTTTTGGTTATTAATTGCACTTACTGTTTTTGTTGAATTGGGATCCATGAAATTTGAAGTTTAGTTTCTTTGATTCGAATTTGCAGGTATTTATTTGAGAAATTGATCCATTGTATAAAATATGTATGTATTCATTCTTGCCATTGAATTTTAAGGTCGGGCCTTTTAGATTTAGTTCATCAATTTCCAACGTGTTCACCATTATGCTTTATGCATTTTCAAAGATGTTGGAAGCGGACGGTCTTGTGAAAGTCCTTCTTGGGGTTAAAACTATTGAAGAAGGTATAATTTTATACTATGATCAGATGTTGCCTCTATTATAGCTATCAAATGGACATTCTTTGTTAAACCTCCAAGAAGCTTAATGTTTTCAGATGGTTATTTCTCAAAGGCCATCAATGTTGGACAATACCACAAGCTTCAAGTGTTTCATAAATATCTGATTCATTTAGGAATAATGTGTGCATCCTATTTCAGGTGTGCAAATTTATAGAAACTTTTATGTTAAAAAGGAATGGTTAACTAGTGTCCTTGCAATCTGTATTTCTAAAATGGCTACTGCACTGTGTTTTGTGTGTTTCAATTGTTACTATGTTAATTCTATGTTTTTAGATTCCATTCATATTGCTTGAATGCAGTGGTGTCTTGGTCTTCTTATCAGATTAAATTTAGACCTGTCGGATTAAATTTAGATTTGCCACCATACTGTAGTTGAGCACTCATGCGTAGTGATATATATGTGTGTTTCATTTGTTGTATATATTTTCAGAACTTAACCATGTAGTACTTATTATTTTCTTATTCTAAGCCATTTAGGCGGCTATTATACAGAAACAAATTATTTAACTTTTAGTATTGTAATGATATTCATTCTAATTTAAATGTGCACTTTGATGTTACATTTAATTGTGAAGTTTTGTCCGATCATTTGTATTTATACTATATATAATTATATAATTATAAATAGGGATAATATCACAGAGTACCCCTATCTTTTGCGAAATTATCATGTAAAAACGCCTTTTGCCACTTTGTATGAATGACAACCCTATATTTTGAAAAAGTCATCATGGGACACCCTTCTGTTAGTTTGGACGTTAAATGTTTGTAAATATATTGAGGAAAGAGGGTTAGAAGAGTAATTTTATATAAACAATGGTCAACAAGTATATAAAACGTGAGTCAACTGTTGGAATATTATTTTCCAAGCAGCCCCACTTTCTCTTTCCCCGAACCCACTTTCTCTCTCGCTTTCGTTTTCACCTATAACTACTGTTCTTCTTCCCGCGTCTCTCTGGTGCAACCACGCCATTTGAAGGGCTCTGAATCGTGAAAGTTTGCTGTAGACGTTGGTTTTCATTGCAAGGTAAGATGTAATTGTGTGTGAATGCATGCATCTCCATGCCTTTGTTTCAACTGAAAGATATTGTCTTGCATGACGGTATGCATGGCATCTTCTTTTTTTTTTTTTATATTTTACGTTATTTTATGCTATTATTAGTAGTATTTGTGATGGTTTCAGATTTTTAGTTGTTTATGTTCTAAATTTTTCATGAAACCGAAACCCTAAATTTTTGGAAAGATGGGGTTTTTTTAAATTGGTGTAAATTATATGAAATTGAGGTGATATCTTGAATTACTTACTAATATATTGACATGCATGCATGAGATGAGTGATTTTTTTAACAAATTTAGGTCGTTCATGCATTGTGCATTATTCTGGTGTAAAGGAAAATTGGGGTTTTTACAATTTAACGTGAAATATATGAAATTGGTTTAATAACTTGCATAATTGTAATGTTATTTTCACCAGCATGCATGACTTGTAAAAATTTTGTTTTTGTAGCTCGTTCATGGCTACCATCTGATGCCTTTTTATTTTTTTTTTTAAATTACCTCTATCTGTTGATGCATATGGCAGTCTAATGGGATTGTTTGTGATTACAATAGAAGCTAGGGGTCGTGTAGTTACACTTGGGAATGTCGACCCTGAGAAAGTTAGTATTATTGTTTTGGTTTCTATTATTAATGTTGTATTTGAAATGGGTGTTGTAGATCATAGGGAAGTGAAATTTAGTGTCACCTTACCTTGGAATGGAGAAACCATGGTGATAGAATCTGACCAGCAATTTTTAGAAGTTTTTAACATGTTTGAAATGAAAAAACTTGATAAATTTACCATTTCAGTTGAGGAACAACCATTAGATAGTGAGTCATCTGATGACTCCCTTTCCAATGAGGGGCCTTGTGAGGCTATAAATAGAATAGGAGGTAATTTGGAGGATACGGATGCAATAGGATCTGATTTGGAGGAAATGGATGTTGATGTAAGACCTACCTCGGCTAATGTAGATGAGGAAACAGGAACCCAGTTAGAGGATAGGGATGTTGAGAGGGAAGTTGAGTTAAAGGGTAGGAATGTTGAGGAGGAACCTGAGTTTGAGGATGTTAGAAATGATATTGATTTAGGCAGAAAGGATGTAGAAATTGAGCATGAAAACTCAAAGTGTCATAGTGAGTATGACCTTGAGAATGATTCTGATGTAGAATATAGGCCTGACAGTGATGTACAGGGTGATAATAGTGGGACAGAAAGTGATAATGGGGGAGGAAGTGATGAGTCATCTGATGAAATTTCTCATTACCAAAGTGATGGTGAAAATTTTGAAAAGTTAGTAAGTGGTAGTGAAGATGAGGTAGGCAGTGAGAGGATGGCTAGGGTCCACAGGAAAAAACTTTTCAGTCCTGGTCCTGAGGGAGAAGTTAAGTTTGCAGTGGGGCAGACATTTCAAAGTTTGGCCCATTTTAGAGAGGTTCTTAGAGAGTATTCAGTGCGTAGAGGGATTGTGCTTAAAAGAATAAAAAATGAGAAAAATAGAGTCACCTGTAAGTGTGCTACTGAAGGCTGTCCATGGAGGATCCATGCCTCAACAACACAAGACATGGTAACCTATAAAATCAAGACTTTATATCCTGAACATAGGTGTTCTAAAGTTATTGATACCCCTGAGTGCACATACATATGGATAGCCAAACAATATGAGGAGCACTTTAGAGATAATGCTACCATTGATGTGGACTGGTTAGAAAAGGATATAAAAAGGAGATTTGGCCTTCAACCTTCCAAACAGAAGTTGTATAGGGCTAGGATGAAAGTACTTCAGGTCATAGGAGAACACCACCAAAATGCACTGAACCTGTTGCACAAATATGCCAATATTGTAAAGATAACCAACCCTGGTACAACAGTGTATGTTAAGGCAGATGCAGCCTTGATTTCTGCAAATCTAAAATTTCAAGGGTTTTTTATTAGCTTTCCTGCACAAAGACTAGGTTTCCTTACTAATTGTCGGCCCTTTATAGGTTTGGATGGTTGTCACTTAAAGGGTCCTATGGGTGGGGTTTTATTGGCAGCTGTTGGCCTTGATGCCAACAATGGGATGTATCCTTTAGCCCTAGGAATTTGTGAAGTTGAATGCAATTCCACATGGAATTGGTTTCTAGAGCTATTAGGTGAGCATATAGGAGGAGTAGATGGTTGTGGGCTGCCTATGTCATTTATGAGTGATAGGCAAAAAGGAATAATTAATGCTTTGATTGCTAAGTGGCCATATGCATCAAACAGATTTTGTGGTAAGCATTTGTTTGATAACTTTAAAAGGCAGCACACTGCACCAGCATTACAGGAGCTTTTTTGGAGAGCTTGCAAGGCCTGTAATGCCACTGACTTTCACTCAGCTATGGAACAAATTCAAAGTATTGATGCTACTGCCTTTGAATGGCTGTCCAACATTCCTGCAATTCATTGGAGTAGATATGCCTTCGATGAAAGGGTTAAAGTTGATCATGTGACCAACAATATCACTGAATCATTTAACACCTGGATCAACCGTTATCGAGGGCAGACTTATCTTACCTTGGTTGAGGATATTAGAAGGAAGATCATGAAGAGGATGCAAAGAAAGTAAGTACTTTGGTTTTTTTTTTGTATTGTTAATTGATTTTATTTTTATAGCTTCCTTGTATTTGTTTTTGTTTAGCATTTGTTAATTTCTCTTTTTTTTTTTTAACTTCCTTGTATTTTTTTATATTTTACAAGGTTAAAAGATTGTCTAAGGTGGCACACAGATATTGGTCCTAAGATTAGGAGTATAATTGAAGAAAGAGGGAAATGGAGTCATCAACTGGAGGTCATTTGGTGTGGCAACTTGGAGTTTGAAGTTGTAAGTAGAGGGAGAGTTCATATTGTGAGATTGAGTGAGGGGTTCTGCAGCTGTGGACTTTTCCAGATTTTTGGGATGCCTTGCATCCATGCCATTGCTTGTGCAAATGATAGGAGAATAGAGGTTCACCAATTTGTTGATAAAATGCTGTTAAAGGATAGATTTATTGCAGCCTACGACCACTATATAAGGCCTATACCAGATCAAAGTGAGTGGCCTGATGTACAATGTAACAATTTGGAACCCCCAAAAATGAGGACTAAGGCAGGAAGGCCTAAGAAACATAGGAGAAGGGCTGCGGATGAAGACCCATCAGCTTCAAAACTTTTTACTATGAGATGCAAAAACTGTGGTGGGTATAATCACAACAAAAGGTCATGCAAAGTTCCCCCTGGTACAAAATCTAATGAGGTAAAAATATTGATTTTATTCACTACTGCTTAAATAAGTTGCTCTTTTTTTGTAGTGTTTAACTTATTTTAACTTGGCTTTTGTTTGTGTAAGGCAAGAAAAACCACTGTAAGGACAGAGGCAATAACATCTCTGCCACATGCTGATACAAATTCTACTGCTACAACCTCAACCACTCAGTCTACAAAAAGAAAGAAAAACACAAATGACACACCCAAGAAGAAGAAACAGGTTATTATGTTGTGTTTTTATTGCTTTTATTACTGATTTTAACTCTTTTTCATGCTTCTTTACAATTTGTAGGCAAAGAACTCCACTGTAGGGCCTTCTTCCCAACAACCTGCACCACTGCCTCAAGCAACATCATCCTACCATGGTGCAGCCTCACAAAATGTTGGAGACTCAGCACCTCCCTCCTCTCAACAAACTCAAACTTCAACTACCATTGGGATAGGAACTACCAGAGGGAAAAAGAGAGGTAATAAGCATATCTTGTTCTGTTGCACAATTTTATTCTGTTGAATGTTTTTTAAATCTATATATACATATTTGCAGTGAGTAGGTTATTGGCTGGAAGAGAGCAATGACAATGATTCTTAGCTTGAAAGCTTTTGGAATAGCAATCTATGTAAGCTGATCAGTTTCTGTGTAAGTATTTATGTTAGCAATGCAACCTTCAAAATGTTAGTATGTAAATGAACTGCTTTTTTTTTTTTTTTTGTAAAGGAACTTGTATAGTCCTTTAGGTTGTTGTTTTTTTTTGTAAAGGAACTTGTATAGTCCTTTAGGTTGCTGATTTTTTTGTATAGGACATTGTAGTCCTTTACTTAGCCACAGAAAAAGGAAATTGTAGTCCTGATATTTAAAACTGCAATGAAATATATGTTTACTCTTGAAATGTTAACTTATTATATTTTATTGAGTTTCATTGCTATCCACTTCATATGTTGCATGACATACATAACCATTACATTACATCATTTTCACCATCAATCCTATCAAAATTAGCAGCAGCATGTAGAATAACAGCCTATTCACCATGACTACATTCTTCATTTTTTTGTTGATTTGTTGAAGCACTTCATATTGGTTCATCACTGTCTTCATATCATCTTGCATCTTCCATAAAATTTTTTGTACCTCATCCTCCCTAGAGTGCTCCTGACTTACAACATTAATGCATTTCACCGCATCAAGAACATCACAGTTAATTTCTTCAACATCAGGCTCCCACCACCTATAGAAATTACATATCCCATTTCTGCATATAAAACATAGCTTACCAGGATTATTGCTAGACTCAGAAATCATAACAGCTGCCTTTGCATTACATTTGCACCTCCTATTTTTGAATTTGATTAGGTTGCCATTTACCATTTTATATATACCTCTTGCACTCATGTTTGTTGTGCTGTTGTTTGGCCTTGCATTGCTTGAACTTGCTTGATCCATTTCTGCACTTGAGCTTGATTTTGATGTCATTTCCTTCAATTAGAATTGCTTTGTTGCATGCTGTGTAACTGCAACTTTGATATTCCGGATGCTTTATTGTAGAATTTGTTCTCTGTGCTGTTAATGTTTATGTTAAAATGTTGGTTGTTGGATGCAGTGAGATGGCTTGTGTTGAATGTGTTTGATTTCAAGTTGCATGGCTTGTGTTGACTGTTTGATTTCAAGTTGCAAATCTGTGTGTTTCAATGGGTTTTTTGCACTTTACATGAGCTTCATGTACAAATTTAAAGGCAGCCACTCATGCTCCAACGGTTAGCTTGCAACGGCTACAATGACATTTTTAAAACAAAGGGGCAAAGTTATCATTTCGTTTGTCCACATGTGCAGGAAGAAATATTTTTTAATTATCTCAATTGAAGGTTAAAACTGTCATTTATCAATAAATTAATTGTTTATATATCCTGTTGCTTTTTAGAAATATCGGTAAGGGTATAATAGTAATTGTATAAATTTTGGATGGAAAACTGATGTCATCAAACGTCCAAACTAACAGAAGGGTATCCCATGATGACTTTTTCAAAATATAGGGATGTCATTTATACAAAGGGGCAAAAGGCATTTTTACATGATAATTTCGTTAAAGGTAGGGGTAGTCTATGACATTTTCCCATTATAAATATTATAAGCATTACAAATTAAAAAAATTATATAAAAATATTCATAGATATATATAGATCCTATAGCAATGTACATTGCACGTTATAAAAAAATTGTCATTTCACATATTACAATGTATGCAAATATGCATGACTTTTTGTACATTGAGAAATCATTTACTGCAACATGCAAAAGAATTTTCCGTAACGCGCAATGCACTTAGCTGTAGGTTAGAGACTCTTCACACCATGTAACACAGTAACACGCGCTTGGGTTTTCGTAACATGTTATATACGTTGCCGTAGGCCCTTTTTCTACTAATGTAATATATATACAAAGTTCAATTCAGTCATATGTCACAACAAATCCTTCTACAATTCGGTGATGGGTGAATAGTAACTCTCTCAACCAAGGTTGCCGGAGTTACTGTTTACTCCGACCGATTTATGAGTTGGGCTATGAGATTTATATATGTTGTAGATCGAAGTAACCTAAATAAACTTTGCTTCTTGAGCCTCACCAAATTCCGACTAGAAAACTGTCAAAATTGTGAAAAACAAATTCAGAATTCACTGTTCATCTGCCGCTGATGAGCGAGTGAAGTCCCACCTCCATATCTATCGTATTCGTCTCAGTCAGCTCTACAACTTTGCCTTCATCACCGTCGTCTGATTCCACCGGCATCGCCTCCGTCGACGACACTTTTTGTTATTGTTCATCGTCGCCGTTTTGCACCGAACGGCAAGTGGGCTCTCACCTCTATCACTGGGTTGTAGATCGGGGAACGTTGGTTAACTTTCCCTTCTGCACCATCATCAGATTCTAAACGAGTCTCCCTCAAATCGCATTTTTCTTTCCGTGTGATACTATTCACCGTCATGATTACTGTTCATCCGGCGGGCACTGTTCATCAACCAGACCAGATTGCTTCTCAGGCTATTTCACGCAACTTTGCTTTTTGGTCGATCTCCAGATTCCTTGCGGATCACCTTCAGATTCTATGGGAACTGTTTTTCTGGCCGACAATGTAGATTGACTCTTTTTTGGTGACTGGTTTGCACTTTTTCTATTGAATTTCCTTTGAATCACCTACTGTTATTGTTGGGATTGCTATAGAATTCTATTTAGATTGAATTTGTGCTGACTTGAAAATTGTTGTTTGGTTATCGAATCTGCCAAAACCAACCATGACCACCAAACGGACACGTACTATTACCAACCAGACACAACCCCCACATCGCACCAACCAACTACGACGACCAACCAAGACCTCCTTTCCCACCAACCAACCTCACCCACCACCTAACAATGCCAAAACCAAACCTCTTCAAACTCAGGGTTCATGGGCAGATAGAGTTCGAGTGACTGAGGCAAGCACTCAGTTTAGTCTTGACTCGGTAGCTCGAAAGGTCTCAGGTTCGGTTCTTGAGATTTTTGATGATTTGATTGATGATGTTGGATCTGACTGGCTATGTTGTATTGTGGGATTTTTTCCGGGTTATATTATGCCATTCCATGCTGCGCGCTCTATTGCTATGCGTGCATGGAAGTCTAGTGGTTTGGAAGATGTCCGCTCCACTGGTACTAGTTTTTTTATATTCAGATTTAGGATTGAAGAGCAGGTCCATGACATTTTGGAGAGAGGGCCTTGGATGTTTGGTGGGAAACACATCATATTGCAACAGTGGAACCCTCATTTCTCCTTTGACCAGAATCGAATCTCCAAAATTCCGGTTTGGATCCGCATGCATGGATTGCCATTCCCCTTATGGTCAGCTAGAGCTCTCAGTGCCGTTTCTAGTATGGTTGGTCGGCCATTGTCATGTGATAGGATGACTTACGAGCACACTCGGTTATCCTACGATAGGGTTTGTGTTGAGCTAGATGCTGAACACGCTCCTATTTATGATTTTGAGATTCGATGCAAACTTTCCTCTGAGCCTATTAAGATTCGAGTTGAATATGAGTGGAAGCCAAAACACTGTCCTAAGTGCTATTTATTTGGACATACTTGTCGAGATCTAGTTAAGTCTTCTAAGACTAGTCGGGATCAGATTGTTGTTGCAAATGTTACCCCAGGATCACATGACAAGGGTAAGAGTGTGGCTATTGTTTCCACACCAATATGAGATATTACCCCATCGATTTCACAACCAGAAACGGAAGAGAAGAGTACAATGGGAAAAATCTTTGATCGGCTTGAGATTGCTACTAATGATTCAGATTCTGAGTCAGATTTTGGCTCTAATCCACTACATCATATTGAGGTAGCCCATGATACACTTCTAAAGCATGCTACTTTGCCTAGCTCTTCAGAGTTTACTCCTCCAAAGGGGCTTGCTACTAAAGATTCTCTGAAATATGATATGACAACTTTGAACAATCAACCGCTTGTCTCTAATCCTTCCCTTACTGCTATTGATGGTAAGAATAATAAGAAAAGACAGGAAGCTAATGAGAGTAGAGGAGGCACAAGCCTCCGCTGATTTCTTTATTGAGTTTGAACTCCTTCCAGTTTCCTATGATAAGAAGTTGGAATATCAGAGGCCTTAACAGCTTCTCTTTGCAGTGGGTAGTTAAAAATTGGATTTCTAAGTATTCTTTGGATTTAATTGGTCTTATAGAGACTAAGGTTAATAAGCAACACCTTGCATCGGTTGTTTCAAAAATTTGTCCTTCCTGGCACTTCTTGTCAAATGTCACTGATTCAATTGCTTGCAGAATCTTGGTTTATTGGGATCCTACTTTGTACAGTTTGAGTAGACTGCAGTCTTCTCCCCAGTGGATAGCTTGTCGAGTTCTCAGATTGTCAGATAGGGTTTCTTTTGATCTGGTCTTCGTTTATGGTTCTAATGATCCGGGTGGGCGTCGACAGTTGTGGGACTTTATCAAAGATCAATCTGTAGGCTTTGGTGATTTACCTTGGTTGGCATTGGGTGATTTCAATGCAATTTTATGCTCTACGGACAGAGTTGGTAGAGCTCAAGCTTGGCATGGTTATATGGATGAGTTTAGTCAGTGTGTTCATGATGCAGCATTAATAAGAGTTTCATCTTTCGGGCTTCGATACACTTGGCATAATGGGCAGCAAGGAGAGGGTACTATTCTTAAAACTCTTGATTGGAGTTTTGGTAGCTCTTTATAGTTCTTGACGTGGCCAAGCACAACTTCTGAGGTTCTTCCTCGGGATGCTTCTGACCACAGTGCTATGATTATCAGATTTGGACATCAGTGTAGGCGAACCTTCAGTCCTTTTAAATTCTTGAACTTTTGGGCTGATCGAGATGGTTTCTTGGAGATTGTTCAGAGAGTGTGGTCTATACCTGTCGATGGAGATCCTATGTTTCGGGTCACACAGAAATTGGGTTTGTTGAAACGTGAACTCAGGACTTTACATGCAAATGATTCTAGCCATATTTCCAGTAGAGTCATCGAGGCCAAGGCTCAGTAGGTTGCGGCTCAGGCTGCTCTGGATGAGAACCCCTATTCAACAAAATGTATTTCAGCTGAGAGGGTTTTTGCTAAACAGTATTCGTAATTATGCAGAGACGAGGAGGCTTTCTTTCGACAGAGGTCAAGGATCCAATGGCTTTCTTTAGGGGATCAGAATACCAAATTCTTTCATAAGTCATTGATCCATAGACAGGCCAGGAACCGAATTCATCAACTTGAGGATGAGGATGGCACCGTCTTTACAGATCAAGGCGAATTAGGACATCTGGCTGTGAGGTATTTTCAGAAGCTGCTTACAGCTCCTTCTAGACCTTCTATTTGAAGATGCTTCTCGGTTTTTCTCTGGAAGAGTTTCTGAGGAGATGTTACCTTCTTTGTCATGCCCTATTACTGATGATGAGATTAGGTCAACTTTATTTTCGATTCTTGATGATAAAGCCCCACGACCAGATGGGTATACCTCTTTATTCTTTAAGAGGGCTTGGGATATTATTAGTATGAAGTTTAAGGCTGCTGTACGCTACTTCTTCACGACTTGTCGGATGCCTAAATGTGTTAATGCCACTAGAATTGCCTTGGTCCCTAAGGTTGAGAGTCCGAGGACTACAAGTGATTTTCGACCAATCTCTTGTTATAATGTGCTCTATAAATGTATCTCCAAAGTGATCGTGAATCGGTTCAAAGTGGTCTTACCTGATGTGATTGGGAGTTCACAGTCTGCTTTTGTCCCTGGTCGAAGAATTTTCGATGCCATTCTATTGACTCAAGAGCTAATGTATAATTATCATCTTGGTCGCTCGCCTCCTCGATGTGCATTAAAGGTGGATATTTGCAAAGCTTTTGATACTATCAGCTGGGATTTCATCCTTTTGGGTTTAAGAACGATTGGTATTCCAGAGTGTATGGTTCGCTGGATTGTGACATGTATGTCCTCTGCATATTTCTCGGTTGCTTTAAATAGAGAGCTTCACGGGTTCTTCTCCACCTCCAGAGGAGTTCGACAGGGTGATCCTTTATCGCCATACCTTTTTGTGCTGGCCATGGAGGGTTTGAGTGGTATTCTTCGAGAGGCTACTCAGAGGCCTGGTTTTCGATATCATTGGAGATGTCAGCAGGTTTCTCTCACTCATCTTTGTTTTGCAGATGATCTAATGGTTTTTTGTAGGGCAGATATGGGCTCTGTTAGTGTGGTCTATGCTGCATTACAGAAGTTTACAGAGCTCTCTGGTTTAGTTACGAATTCGGCCAAAAGTCATGTCTTCTTCTCTGGAGTCAATGATGAGGACCGAACTGCTTTGGAGGCCATCTTGGGTTTTCAAGTGGAGAGTCTGCCGGTCAGATATCTGGGGGTACCTCTAATCAGTACCAGATTACGCCTCTTAGATTGTGCTCCATTGATAGATCGGATTTTGTCGAGGATCAGGTTATGGACATCTGCTATGCTGACTTATGCTGGCTGACTTCAATTGATCAAGTCAGTTCTCTTTTCCATCCAGGTCTATTGGTCCTCCATGTTCACTCTACCTGTAGCTGTGGTACGGAGGATCGAGGGTATTATGGCTGCTTTCCTTTGGAAAGGGATCTCTTTGTCTCGTTCTGGGGCCAAAGTAGCTTGGGATTCGGTTTGCTATCCGTTGAAAGAAGGTGGATTAGGAATAAAGCGAGTCAAGGAGTGGAATCGTGCAGCTATTCTGAAACATGTTTGGAGACTTCTTTCTAACCAATCCTCCACTTGGTCTTCTTGGGTTCATAAGGTGCTCTTTCGGGGCCGCTCATTTTGGCAGATTCGGGTAACTTCTGGAGCATCCTGGTCTTGGAGGAAGATTTTGCACAGTCGGGCTTGGTGGAGAGGTAAATTTGTCTCTTGTATTGGAGATGGCCATAATACCTCTCTTTGGCAGGATTACTGGTTGCCATAGGGGCGTCTGTGTGACTTGTTACCCTTCAGGACTCTTACATCCACAGGTCTTCCTTCAGATGCTAGGGTTTCAGACATTATTCAGAATAGGGACTGGGCTTTTCCTGATGGAGGTCAGGCCCTTAGGTTGATTTGGGACTCAGTCAGCATCCGACCTACGATGGGGGCTCCTGATCATGTTGTTTGGAAGGGCCATACCTCAGGTATTTTCTCTAGTGGCTCCGCATGGGAATTGTTACAGAGTCGGCGACTGGTGAACACTCTTCATCATCCTCTCTGGTTCCCTGGCCATGTCCCAAGACACTCTTTTATTCTTTGGCTTGCCTTTTTGGGTCGGCTTCACACTATGGATCGACTACAGCGTCATGGTATCTTACAATCTTCAAGTTGTGTTCTCTGTGTTTCAGCAAATGAGACCCATGACCATCTTTTCTTTAGCTATCCTTTCTCATCTTCTGTTTGGGGGGAGATTTCAGCTAAGACTCTCGTTGTTTGGCCATCCTTTTGTTGGACGTCCTTGCTCCAATGGGCTTCTTTGCATCTCCAGGGCAGGAAGAATTTTGGACATATCCTTGCACGTTTGGTCTTCTCTGCAACGGTTTATTCTCTTTGGTATGAAAGGAATGATCGTATGTATCAACAGCAACGTCGGACCTGTCGTCAGGTGACTGATGAGATTTTTGACTTGGTTCGTTCCCGGCTTCTAGCCTTGGAGGTCAAGTATGCGATCACTCCTCAGCTTCGTGCCATATGGGGTCTGCATAATTAACTTTGTTCTTGGACTTTGTTTTGTTATTGGTTTAGTTGTGGTTGGTTTGGGCCTGTGCACCTTTTTTTCTATTTGATTGGGCCTTTGGCTCTCTTGTTTAGGTTGTTTTGTTTTGGACTCTTGGGCATTAGTATTTCCTGTTTGGAATTATGAGTACTAGGTACTCTTCTTGGGATATGCCCCTCGTATCTTGTACATTAACTTTTTCTTTTATGTGAATAGTAATTTTTTTCAAAAAAAAGTAATATATATACAAACAAAAGTAACTGATAATATATATACAAATAGAAGTAACTGCAATTGCACGAGGGAGAGAAAAAAGGAAAAACAAACATGTGCTTTCTCCATTAATTAATTAGCTTCACATTGAATTAATTGGAGTAGTTAATAATGTCAACGAGATTAATTTGGCTTAAAGTATTCTTAAATGATGTGTTCTTATCTTCTCACGGTTTGCTTTTCATTTTTTAATCTCGTCAGTTAGTCTAAATAATATGATCAATGTTATGTACTAATAAATAACGCAACACTCTGTTTCAATTGTAATATTGTACTATTAATTTTAAATCACGAGAGTTCTTTATAGCTACATCTGGTTGGCACTTTACTCTTATTTAAGCCATTTAATATTTGATCATATATATATATAATGAGCCCCATCGAATACTTGTAGGAGTTGAGCTACTTTTAGAGAAAGAAGCAAACGAAGCATAATTAAGAATAGGATAGATTTACGTAACATTTATATGTTTTAATAAAAGAGAGGGACAAATGAGATTGGAGAAGCTTGCAGTCATCTTTACAGACCATTAAGGAACTGAAAATTATATGAAAATTATCTAATTTAGATTTTTTTTTTTTTATTCAAGTTCCAGAAGTTTGACCCCTCCCTCTAATTTTTTTGTTTTCTTTATTTGTATTTGGGAGACTTATTTCCGAACTTCTCCTTTATTGGGCACTCACTGAAACAAGTGGAACATAACAGAAACAGATCAGGAAAATATTTTCAACTATGAGTCTCCCTGAACATTAGTGAACAAAAAGATTGATTGCAACCACATTAGTTGGGAGAATTAAGGTTTAGAAGTTAATTCAAATTAATACCAGATTTTACAGTATATGTTGATATTATCATTTTGGTTACAAAATAACTGAGGATTAACAGTTTTTTGAACTCCATATTCAACCAAATGGACATTTTTCTTTTAGGTTTTACATAGTCCGAATCCAATCAATCAAATAGATATTATTGTACACAAAAGCGATTCAACCAAAATACATTTATTTATTAGCAATATAACAACCACATAAAAAGAGGCAAGAAAATACAATTGCAATTAGGTAAATATGTGTTCACTTGTGATATGTGGGCATGACAAGAACAATATGGACAAGACAAACTATAGGAAATCAATCGGAGGATGATGCAATATTGAATCTGCGGCAGTTGTAGACTGAGCAAATAGCCTGCATTGTCATCAGGAGCAAGAGCATAATAGTAGCTAGCAATGTGAGAAACTGCCACGAACCAAACACATAAAGCTTTAAATATTTCCCAAACTTAACCTTCCATCGGCCGTTGTAGTACTTGTCAACATCTTCAATCACTTTATCTATGTCTGGAACTTTGGTAAGTCTAATAGATTTATTCATTCCATTCCGCAGATTGGCAACCTCTGCATCACTCTTCAGCCGATTCAGAATAATCCCTTTGTCCCTATGCAACTTCACATCCTCTTCAGAGTCGATGATCCCATTCATCAACTCAGTGTAATGTGTAAAAGCCAATGGCCCAGATGCATTTGACGATTCATATGCCACTAAGTTTCTCAGCACCACCTCTGTGTTCACGTCTAGACTGATGGTGGGAAGCTGGAATGTAGCCGTCTTAGTGTCGAAACTGATGCTCGAGATGTTACCATTAGTGGCTACAAAACGAACCTGGCTATTAACCAGCTCAGTGACGGAAGGAACTGCGATTTCCTCCACTAGTGGTGGTTTAGTAGTGTTATTTGAGCTGCTTGAACTCTCGTTTTCTTGATCTTTTTTCTCGCCACTTTCTGAGGATAATAAATATTGTATAGGCTGCGCCAAGATTGAAAATCTGGGAATCTTGGAGACCATTGTCCAAGGCAATTTAAGGAAGACCTTAATAGGTCCCGATGAAAGCATATTCCAGACCAAGCTGAGAAACTGTTTCAGGTTACTTGAGTCACCGAAAGATCTTTCCTTTTGTAGCTTGTCTCCGCCTTGGTCCTCAATCTCAGTCATCTCGGTCTTTTGTACCGCTTTTGGCACAATTGTGTTGTACAAGAAGTCTAGCAAGTGGTCGCAATATGAAACACCGATATTTGACGAGTCTTTCATCGTCTTGAAAGGCGAAAGCTCTTCACAGAATCCCATCAACATTACCTGCAACATATCATCAGCTGATTCTAACGATAAATGTTGAACTTCAAGCATCTTTCTCAACACAAAGAGGGGAATTTGATTCTCAAGCATCACCATATCTCTTAGAATCGCATTATGAGCAGCTTTTGTCCCTACGTAATCGATCAAATGTGACATTGATCTAGAGGAAACACTTGCATCTGCCTTACCTTCTTTGACGGCATAGATCTGGAAGAACTCTAGCAAGAATGATGCATCAATGGCCATCATCCAAGCTAAAGTCTCCTCGCTAAAATTTAGGAACTTGTGGTAGCATGCTCGAATCCTTGGCTCAAGCCGGGTCAGTTGATCAATAACATGTTGAAACTTATGGTCGCCTTGAAGATGCTTTTGAGTTCTTTTTGCCGCAGCAACCTTGTATCTCTCCATCTCATAGACCTCTGGACGCCAGCAATGGTAAGGACCAATTGCCACTTCCTGTGGAGTGTACGCATCCGGATAACTAGCCATTAGGGTTTTGGGAACATTGAATATGCATACAGGAACGTCTGCTTCACCGCTGTCAAGCTCATCCTCAAGAGTTTTACGGATTTGAATGACCCATCGACGCTCATCGAAGTTTGGATTTGGATTAAAGGCCATGGAATTGATTTCAGAGAAGATAGCTAGGAGGAACTTCTAGCTTCTAGCTTTAATGGCTGTTTAAATGAATTGACAGATGGGTAGAGTTTAATTATAGATGTTAATCCTTGCTCTTAACATGACTTTTAAATTAGTTAGGAATATATCTTCTAATCCTATTTTAATTTGAACTTTAAATTCTGAATAAATTCTTAGAGTTTATTTAAACTTCCAACCAACACTAGCTAGGAGGAACTTTTCACTTCAATGGGAGTTTAGATGCATTTTATGATGCATTTTAGATCAAGGTAGGGCGACTGTGGCTTTCACTAACATGAGAACAAAATTAAGGATTAATTAATTGACGTGAACAGCTGGCCCTTTTTCTTTATATAAATGAGGGGCTTGCTTATTTCATGCTTAATATATACATATATAGTACTGGAAGAGAAATCCAATTAATTAATTCAAATGCACACTACTGCCCTTTTCCTCTATAATAAATGTAATTTAATGTTTATCATCATTTCTTTCAAACGGCTAATTATTATGACTTGAACAATACAATGAGTACTAGAGGTGGAATCGGGCCGGGTTGGGGGTGGGGATGCCATCTCCATCCCCGTCCCCAATTAAAATATCAATCCCCATCCCCTGTTAATTCCCAATTTTTTAAAGCGGGGATGGGGATGGGGAATCCCCAAAGCCAGAACGCATCCCCATCCCCATCCCCAACCCCATTTACTTGTTAAAAATTTATACTTTGAAATAAAATATATTTTAAATTACAACTATAAACCTTAAGCAACATACCTACAAATAAATATTAATAAATCTGTAGACAATCAACATCCTTAAAATAAATCTTTAGGCAAACAAAGGTGGGCTAGGTTGGACTTGGGTTTTATTAAAGTAAGCGGGACATTAAGTTTTATGAGAGGGAAGATAACAAGGGTTTAAATATTAGATTACTAAAAATATATATATATTATTTTATTTTAATTTCGGAGAGCGGGCCGGGCTGGGCTTGGAGCATAATCCCCATCCCCATCCCCATCTAATTTGGGGTAAAGTTTTTATCCCCATCCCCACCCCATTCCCCATTTTTAGGTCCCCATCCCCGACCCAAACGGGTTGGGGAATTGCGGGGCTCCATCCCCATGGGGATTGGTTCCACCTCTAATGAGTACTCTCACTTGCGGTTCAACAAACATTAAAAGTGAGCTAAAACTTATGGCTAATAATATAATATTTCTTCAATTTCATATTACACAGCTCTTACACATCATTTGTAAGTTTATAGAAGAGATCATAATTACGTGAAAATTAATCTTGATGAGTTTTTTGTTGATCAATACCTCTGAATGTACATGCAATTCAAACTTTCGGACTTATTGTTTTTTTTTTTTTTTTCCTGAGTGGGGCGGAGCCAGGATTTGATATTTGGGTTTTTTGGCAGATCGGGGTGGGTGGGGGTGGGTGTGGGTGGTGGTTGGGTTTGTGTGGGGGTTGGGGGTGTGTGTGTGAGGTTGTGGTGGGGAGGGGAAGGTGGGGGTGGGGTGGCACCGCCACCCAAGGTTAGGCATAAATATTAAGGGTGGAGGCCAGAAGGAACAAAATCATCAAAGAGGGGCCAAACTGAGAAATATATGAATATATGGACTACACTGTGATTATTAAACCTTTTCATTTATTGTTTATAAGTTTTCTTTGGGTTGGGGGAGGCCAGGATCTTCCCACAGAAGTATGTAGCTCGGCCCCTATTTCTAAGTAACTCCCAAGATCCATATAGTGACTTAATACTCTTTGTTGTTGTTGGGGATGCGATGCACACTCAGAACAGATTTCTGAGAGAAAATTAACTTGTATTCACAGAGAAAATTATAATACAAGGATTACACAAAAACTCCCCTAAAACTTTCCTGGAGCTCTCCTGGCTCTCTAACACTCTCAGAACTCTCTGGTTCTGATCCTGAACTCTCTCTGTAGTCTCTCACATGGCACACTAACTCTGTAGAACTCGTCCTATATTTATAGGAGTTTTCTGCATAAATTTTCAAAGGGTTGGCCACCTAACATTGACTTTTCCTAGAGGTAGGCAACCTCCCTTTGCAATGGGAGGGACATTCCAAAAGCTGAATGCATCATGCATGAGCTCAACAATTCTCCCCCTCCATCCCATGTGAAAGGAGATAATTACAAAAGTAATCAGACAGCTTCTAGTCCAACTATGTCTCTGTATAATTCCAGCTTGTCTCTTGTGACTACCTTTGTTAACATGTCGGCTGGATTCTCTTTTGTATAAATCTTCACTAGTTTCAACAGTTGTTCGTCCATCACCTCGTGTATCCAATGATAGCAAATGTCGATATGCTTCGTTCGAGAATGGTATACTGAATTCTTGCTCAAATCCAGAGCACTTTGACTATCACAGTATACCTTGTACTCCTTTTACTCGATCCCAAGTTCTTGGAGAAACCACTTCAACCATAACATTTGCTTTCCAGCTTTCGCTGCGGCAATATATTCAACCTCAGTTCTGGATAGCGCAACACACTTCTTTAGTCTTGACTGCCATGACACAGCTCCCCCTGCAAAAGTGTAAACAAAACCTGACGTAGATTTCCTACTGTCAGAATCTCTGGCCATATTCGAATATGTATAGCCTTCCAAGATTGGATCAGCTCCCCCGTAACACAAGCATATCTTCGAAATACCTTTTAGGTATCTGAGAATCCACTTGACTACCTCCCAATGTTCTTTCCCTGGGTTGGAAAGAAATCTACTCATAACTCCTACAGCATGAGCAATATCCGGCCTTGTACACACCATGGCATACATCAAACTTCCTACAACAGAAGAATAGGGTACTGTCGCCATGTCCTCTATCTCTTTCTTGGATGAGGGACATGATCTCTTGCTCAACTTGAAGTGATTAGCCAGTGGTACACTAATTGGCTTAGCACCATCAATGTTGAACCTTTGAATCACACGTTCAACATATTTCTCCTGAGACAGCCATAATTTCTTTTGTTTCCTGTCTCGACGGATATGCATCCCTAAGATTTGCTAAGCTGGTCCCAAATCTTTCATATCGAAGGTTTTTGATAGTTCATTCTTCAGCTGCTTTATTCTTGTTGCATCTTTCCTGACGATCAACATGTCATCCATATATAACATGAGTGTAACAAAATCTCCACCTGGAAGTTTCTGGAAGTAGACACATTGATCTGCAGTGGTTCTTTTGTACCCATGACTCACCATGAAGGAGTCAAACTTCTTGTACTATTGCCTTGGTGCTTGCTTGAGGTCATACAAGCTCTTTTTCACTTGCACACGAGGTTTTCTTTTCCTTGAACCTAGAATCCTTCTGGCTGCTTCATATAAATTTTTTCATGCAAGTCTCCATAAAGAAATGCTATTTTCACATCCATTTGTTCAAGTTCCAAATCTAGACTTGCTGCCAATCTGAGGATAAGGTGGATTGAGGACATTTTTACCACTGGTGAGAAGATTTCATCAAAGTCAATTCCTTTCTTCTGAAGGAATCCTTTTACCACCAACCGGGCTTTATGCTTCATCACCTTTCCTATTCCATCTTTCTTGAGCTTGAATACCCACTTGTTCCTCAATGCCTTCTTTTCGTCAAGGAGCTCGACCAGTTCATAAGTTTTATTATTCTCAAGAGAATTCATCTCATCTTGCATTGCCTGCAGCCAAACGTTCTTTGTTTGGATGAGATAAGGCTTCACGAAAGCTTTCTGGCTCCCTGTCATCAGTAAGCAGTGTATACTATGATTTCAGATATTTCCTCAACGGAATCCTACCTCGCTCAGATCGTTGTAGCTGAGGTTTTTCATTTCCAGGAGGTGCAGCAGCTTCTACAGTTGATTGTGGCTCCCCTGGCTCAACAATCTCTTCATTCTCCTCCTCCTCATCTGCTTCTGGAACTTCTTCTGTTACCTCATCATTTCCTGTGGCATTTGGTGTTGAATCTGCAACAATATCTGGGGCACTGCTAGAGGGATTTATAGATATTGTTGTCTTTTTAGCGTCTTCAAATGTTTGGTCTTCATAGAACACCACATCTCTGCTTCGGATGACTTTATTCTCCTTCGGATCCCATAATCTGTATCCAAATTCTTTATCTCCATAATCGATGAAGATACATGGAACAGTTCTTGCATCGAGCTTCTGTTTGAGCTCCTTGGATATATGTACGAAAGCCGAACAACCAAACACTTTCAAATGATTATAAGAGGGCTTTTTATTGGACCATACCTTTTCTAGAATCTTGAAGTTCAGTGGTACCGATGGTGATCTGTTAATTAGATAATAGGCTGTACGAACAGCCTCCATCTAGAATGGCTTGGGCAACTTAGCCAATCTTAGCATGCTCTTGACCCGTTCCATGATGGTTCAATTAATCCTCTCAACCACTCCATTGTGTTGTGGTGTACGTGGGACCATTCTTTCATGACGAATACCGTATCTCCCACAGTAAGCTTTGAACTCTCTGGAGGTATACTCGGCTCCATTATCTGACCGGAGGTATTTTAATTTCTTACCCGTTTCACGTTCTACCATGGCGTGAAACTGCTTAAACTTCTCCAGAACTTCATCCTTCGTCCTGAGGAAATACACCCACACTTTCTTAGAAGCATCATCAATAAAGGTCAAGAAATATCTGTTACCGCCTAGGGTCTCCACTTCGAGAGGTCCGCATACATCACTGTGTACTAGCTCCAACCACTTTGATTTCCTCACTGATGAGGAGCTAAATGACACCCTCCGTTATTTCCCGTACAAACAATAGTCGCAAGGATGAGACGCTGCATCCTTAGAAATAGTGATCAGCTTCTTCTTCTGAAGGATTGATAAACCCTTCTCACTCATGTGACCGAACCTTTTATGCCACGAATCTTGAGGTACCATATGCTCTTCTACATGAAGGCTCTCTTCGTTTATCTTTACATGAGTGCTGTAAAAATTGTCACATAATTTTCCTCGAGCAACTACCATGACCCCTTTCAACATCTTCCATGTGCCATTGGTGAAACAACTCTCATAGTCTTGCTGATCAAAGGCTTTTACCGAGAGCAGGTTAGGTCGAAGGTCTGGCACATGACGAACATCCTTCAAGATCATTGTGCATCCGACGTTCCTTTGGAATTGAACATCACCATTCCCATAATCTTGGCGGTGTTGTTGTTTCCCATCTTCACTATTCTAAAGTCTCTTGCTTTATACTTGGTGAAGATCTCTCTGTAAGGAGTGACGTGGCATGAAGCTACTATATCTATTACCCATTCTACTCCTTGGTCTACTGTGTGGAAGCATGTTTCTTCTGCACAAATAGTCACTTCTTCTATGACTGTGACTCGTGGCTCTTTGCTATTTTGTGCTTGTGAACTCTCCTGGTTCTGCTTCCGTAGACTGCAACAGTTTTTCTTCAAATGACCTTTTTTGCCACAGTGATAGCATTTGTATGTAAATCTCTGCCCATCTATTGACTTGCCCCTTCAGTTTGTTGACCTGCCTCTGCTTTTACTTCTACCTCTTCTCCAGTCTTGCTCACCTCGAGACTGTCTTCCTCGATTCTCCATGATGTAGGCTTCATCTTGACTAGTGCCTGCATCTTTCCTTCGAGCCTCTTCATTCATCAAAGCATCCTTAACCATTGATAAGTTAAGTTTTCCACAGGGGGCTGAATTACTGAGGAAAATCACCAACGTTTCCCACGAGTCTGGAAGGGAACTGAGAAGTAGAAGGGCTTGTTCTTCGTTTTCAAGTTGTAACTCGACTGCTGACAATTGATTCACCAAGTTCTGGAACTCACTTGTATGTTCAGCTACGGAAGTTCCACTCTACAACTTCAAGTTTACAAGCCGTCTCATCAGGATGGTTTTGTTCCATGCTGACTTGGCCTGATACATGCCCTCTAATTTTGTCCATAGAGAATATGCATCTGTTTCCTTGGCTACATGGTGGAAGACACTATAGTCGATCCATTGCTTGATCTGACAGATGCATTTTCTGTTTATTTTCTTTCACTCTGCCTCTTTTTCTGTCTCAGGTCTCTACCCTTGAAATTCTATAGGATCAAATAGATCCTTACAACTAAGGATATCCTCCATCCTGGGCCTCCATAGTGTGTAATTGGTAGCAGTCAATTTTATCATGGCTCCATATGATTCTTCAATTTTAGAACAATAAATTGACTAAAATTGGAATATAATTTCAAAAATCTGAGCCCATTGTTATGTCCAGAACGGTCAAAAATGGTGGAATAGCCTCTTCCGAGGCTCAAAAATTCTTTTTATGCAATAAATACTAAGCT
This sequence comes from Boswellia sacra, assembly GCA_013180625.2. Lineage (NCBI taxonomy): Eukaryota > Viridiplantae > Streptophyta > Magnoliopsida > Sapindales > Burseraceae > Boswellia > Boswellia sacra. Next base: position 235,724 of record SNVD02006294.1, read on the forward strand.
TGAAAATCTTAAGGACTAAACTGAAATTTTCTAAGGGCTAAACTGAAAATTTCAGAAACATAGGGGTTCAAAAAATTACCCAGAAATAAAAGGGGCCAATTTGTTATTTTTGAAAGAGTTGTTGACGTGTTAGGATCGGGACATGTGGCGCTTACTTGTCTCTGACGTGTCCGACGACGTGGCAACACATGTCTGATGACGTGTCTCTGCTGACGTGGCTATGCTGGCGTCGCTCTTGCTAACGTGGTATGATGATGTGGCAAACATGCGCTGATGTGCCTAGATGACGTGTCGCTGACGTGGTCGTCTTCAACCTTTGGATGGTGCGTGCGGCACACAGAGCGAGTGAAGCCCACTCGCAGTCCAGTCCTCCGGCGCTTGCGGTGTCTCTGGTCGTCAGATCGGTTGCCGAAAAATTGCAAATTACTCCTCTCGACTTCAGGAACATAGTGAACACTTTAAATTTAAAATTTGAACACTTTCTGAAAATTTGAAATTTTCAGAAACAGGGGACAAAATTTTCTCTAAAATTTCTCTCTCTGTTCTGACGTTCTAGGAGCTCAACGAGGCTCTGATACCACTTGTTGGGGATGCGATGCACACTCAGAACAGATTTCTGGGAGAAAATTAATTTGTATTCATAGAGAAAATTACAATACAAGGATTACACAAAAACTCCCCTAAAACTTTCCTGGAGCCCTCCTGGCTCTCTAACACTCTTAGAACTCTCTGGTTCTGATCCTGAACTCTCTCTGGAGTCTCTCACATGACACACTAACTCTGTAGAACTCGTCCTATATTTATAGGAGTTTTCTGCATAAATTTTTAAAGGGTTGGCCACCTAACATTGACTTTTCTTGGAGGTAGGTAACCTCTCTTTGACATGGGAGGGACATTCCAGAAGCTGCATGCATCATGCATGAGCTCAGCAGTTGTTTATGGTTTAATTTTTGGGAACTTTTCTACATAATGTGGTTCATTTTTGTGGAATGCGTTGGACTATTTATATGCGTGTTTAAAGTTTTATCGTTCTAGCTACATGCTTAATCCGCCGAAAAATTATGTCCTATACTTCCGTTTGCATGCAGAGAAAGAGACAATCGTCAGCTACTTTTCTCATCCAAACTATCTATGATATCTTCTACCATTGCCGTGATCAAATGTTCTTTATTTCATATTCGATTGGGGAAATTCTTTCTCAATCTTGGTAGATAATTGGTCATGATTACAGGGCCTATCCCACTCGCAAAACAACCTCGGGATAGGTCGTGCCTAACAATTAATTACACTACACGAATCCATCTTTAAAAAAAAAATATTAATTAATTAACTTTACTAGGTAATGTAAAATTATATGTGTAAAGAAATACCTCAGTAAATGTAAACTACCACCAAACACAACGTGAATCCGTGTATTCATTATGTACAATTCAGTTCCTTAAAACATTCACAGCCAAAGGAAAATTTCAGAAGTGAAAAAAGAAACTAAATATCATTCGATCAATGCCCTAGCACCACCACATGGTTAGTCTCAGCTCCAATTCGTGTTGTGCTGAATGAACCCTACAAAAACCTCGTGTTGGAGTGTTGGGGGAGGGGAGGGAAGAGATATATTTAAAAGAAAAGGATCAGTTGAAAATATATAACTCAGTGAGTGGTTTTTATATGTTCTTAATAAATAAAAAATTTATTTCTAAAACAATCATTGCTAAGTAAAGAAACATGAACACATTTATTAAATAATTTAATTTAAAATCTCATTAGCATACCACTTACGTAAAATTCACAAAGAACTGGTCAGAGAAAAATTGTTCCTAGACTCGGTGATAAATCACATGGGGAGAGGGGAAAAATAAATTGGTCATGCATAGTTGGCAATACTAACTTCGGACAGGGACAATATTTATCTAATTGAAGTGGCACTTCGTAGTCATACGCATATGTAAAGTTGGTCAAACCTCAGGCATCTACGTGCACCCAAACGAGTCTCAAAGGTCTAAATCTGAATCTATCTACGAAGGATGGTATCAACTTCACATTTTTCTAAATTTATTACTAAAAGAGCTTAATAAAATTATAATTACTTCCATTATAATTAACTTTACCAGCTAATACAATCTTATATATATAAAGAAATTTTCAAAATCAAAATAATAGGAACAAAAGGCAGATCTCTCGAGATAGCTTGAGGTAAATAATTATTTGCCCTTTTGCCACTAAAAAATGTTCACAAGTTTAAGGAAAGAGTTCCTTCTAATTCTCTCTTTTCTCTCTATCACCTGTATCAAATTTTGCTATCTTCTTACTCTCTCTTTCCTCCCTTTCACTAGTATCAAATTTTGCTATTGATTTACAAGTTTATTTATAGGACACAAAACCTTCTACAGGGTATTTTTCAATTAGGATAAGGAATTAATACTATTTTAATGAGTATTTATCCTATAACAACTAGCATCCTAGTTCCCATAAACCACTTGGTATAAGTAGGGTTTATATTCTCCTTCGAAATCTAATTTCATAATTCCTAATTACCATCAATCCTACATGAGTTAGAATTTCTAATTATATTAGTGCTCCAACAGGGAGCACCGTAGGTGCTAGGTTCAGAGTGATGAGGCTTTGAACACCCCAACTAATCTCTCAACTGTACATCTATATAGGTAATATTATATCTATAACTTATTTACAACAACTTTTATATAATTTAAGTTGGTAAAATATCTTTAGATAATTTATCAATAAATTTTAGAGGTTTTTTTAAAATATTATAAAATATCTCTAAAACATCGGTGGACTTCTTCCATAAACAACTTCGAAAGGTATTTTCCAGATGCTAGATTGCCAACTAGTGTTGTAATAATATTCTGCCCAGGCCAGCCGTTTATACCACTCTCTTTGTTTTGAGCTACTAAAGCATCTTAAGTACATTTCAAGGTTCGATTTACCACTTCACTTTGCCCATCTGCTTGTGGGTGGTAACTAGAGCTGAAATTGAAAGAGGTGCCTTGGAGCTGAAAAAGTTCTTTCCAAAATGAGCTTGTAAACAAAGGGTCCTTGTCACACACAATAGTTCTAGGAAGACCATGTAATTTGAAAACTGTATCAAAAAAGCTTTTAGCAACCTCCATTGCTATATATGGATGTGTCATTGCCATCAAATGAGCATATTTAGAGAGCCTGTCAACTACCACCCAAATAGTGGTTTTTCCATCAGAAGGAGGAAGGCCATCAATGAAATCCATAGAGATGTCTTCCCATATTTGGTTAGGAACTGGTAGTGGAAGTAATAGCCCAGCTAGCTGTCTTTGCTCCATTTTGTTTCTTTGACACACATCACAGCTGCGTATTAAGTCTTTTATTTGCCTTCTCATTCCGCTCCAATAAAAATTGGCTTGGACCCTTTGTAGCGTTTTCTCATAGCCTTCATGGGTGCCTTCATGAATTTCTTTAACAATTTGTTCAGTGAGTTAAGAATCTTTGGCCAAGTAAAGTCTGTCTTTGAACAGGATCACCCCTTTAATTAATCTCCATGGTCCTATTGCTTCCCTCTTTTTCAAATTTTTCCTTAATATCTTTGAGTGTAGGATTGACATGCACTTCATCCTTAAGTGCTTCCAACCACCTTTGTATTAGACTGGAAAATGCATGAAGCTGCATGCCTTTCATTTTTTTGCTCTTCATATCTTTTTGATAATGCATCTGCTGCCTGGTTATCTCTTCCTTTTTTATATTCCACAATGAAGTCAAATCCTATCAATTTGTACAACCAATGTTGTTGTGCCTTTGTTATGACTCTTTGAGCCCACAAGTGTTTTGAGGCTTTGATGATCAGTCTTACTATGAATTGCCTTCCCAAAAGATAATGCCTCGACTTTTGGATTGCCAACACCAATGCTAGGATCTCTTTTTCATAGGTTGACAATAGAAGATGTTTACCATGTAACGCATGACTGAAAAATGCAATAGGGCGCTCCTGTAATAAGACTGCATCAATACCAAACCAGAAGCATTGCATTCAACTATGAATTTTTTTGAAAAATTTGGAAGAGCAAGTACCGGAGCTTTAGTCATGGCAAGCTTCAGCTTGTCAAAGGCTTATTCGGCAAACGGACTCCCTTGAAAAGCATTCTTCTTTAACATTTGTGTAAGAGGGGTCGCAATCTTTCCACAGTGCTGAATGAATTTTTTATAATATACCCTGTTAATCCCGGGAATCCTCTCATAGCTTTAATTGTCTTTGGCTTAGGCTATGAAAGCATTGCTTCCACTTTAGTTGGGTCTACCGCTACTCCTTGTCATGTAATGACATGACCCAAATAATTAACTTCGATTTGTCCAAACTCACACTTCTCAATTTTTACATGTAACTGATGATTTCTCATGGTAGTGAAAACAATAGTCAAATGCTTTGAATGATCACTCCAACTCTTACTATAGATGAGGATATCATAAAAGAACACTAAAACAAATTTTCTTAGGAATTCTTTGAATACCTCGTTCATGAGTGCTTGAAAAGTAAACGGAGCGTTAGTGAGCCCAAAAGGCATTACTAGAAATTCGTAATGACCTTGATGGATTCGAAACGCTGTTTTCTCCCACTACAAGAAATTTTCTAATATTTGACACATTAACTTTAATATATTTGAGGGTTTTTTGAAAAAGAGTCAAAAATGATGGTGTTATAAAAAGTCAACCCGCATTTTTTGATTTATTTGACACTACTGATATTTATTTTATTTACGTAAATGCCACTCTATATATATTCTTTTTTTTTTGGAAAAGTTACTTAGTAATATAAATCCAAAAAAATTAAAATGTACGAAAATCCGAGGGGCATACCCCAAGAATTACAAGAAGGACGTAAAATTCAAACACACAATCCAACAAAAGATCAAAAAATATAGACCACAAGGGGCCTAAAACAAAGTAAAAAGGCCATAAACGGCCTTAACAACATAAATGATAAATGGCCACAAACGGTTTAAATCATAAAAATACAAGAGCTTCAGCCGTTCTTGTTTTTCTTCTTCTTACCCTTCTTTACCGGGGTAGCTGGGGTGTCCGTATGAGTATGATCAATCCTATCAGATTGGTCCTCATCAGTCAGCCTATTCAAAGGCTCAAAACGGGAGGAAGAAGTCTCAAGAGGTTGTCCTGTGTTTATCCGCCCTGACGAAACAGATGCCTCGCGATTGGTTGAATAATGGATAGTACCCAAAAGCTTACCTTGGTCGGTCGCAAAAGGAGATGGAGAGTCAGATTCTGAGACTGACTCTATGCTCAAAACAGTAGCAGCCTTAGGAGGAGGCACAACTTGCACTAAAGAATCTGCTGGAATAGCAACAGCTTTGGAACTCTCAGCGACATCAGTCGCAACTTTACCCGAATTCAAGGGGGCACCATCAGAAGGGGTGCTATCAGAGGTGCTAGCCTCAATCTTATCCTGGATTGGAGTCTTTGCCGGTTCCGGACAACGGTGACCAAACCTGCGACATTTGGAGCAACGTTTTGGAAACCACTCATATTCGACTTCAATTTGGATGGGCTCAGGAGAGAGTTTGCACTTGAACTCAAAGTTCTGGATCGGTGGGCGCTTTGCATCAAGAAGAACACATACCCTCGCATACTCCAATCTGGAAAGATCGGAAGTCATCATGTCACAAGACATAGGTTGTCCAACCATGCTGGAAACAATGCTAAGACCTTTGGTTGTCCACAAAGGGAAA